>PVHP010003102.1:0-81688 GCA_004024765.1 Zapus hudsonius | reverse complement strand
TGTTGTAACTCATTATGGACAATAAATTAAAAAAATAAATAAATAAATAAATAAATAAAATACAATGGAAACTTAAATCTACTTGAAATTCATCCTCAGGTACTCAGACACTAATTCCTGAAGCAGTGAGCTTTATGGTGTGTGTGTGTGTGTGTGTGTGTGTGTGTGTGTGTGTGTGTGTGTGTGTGTGTGTGAGTGTGTGTGTGTTTGCGTTCAAATGTGGGCACATGTGTTCCATGGCAAACATGTGGAGGTCAGAGGACAATTTCAAGTGTCAGTCCTTGCCTTCCCCTTTGTTTGAGGCAGGCTATCTTGTTCACTATTCTGGCTGCCTTTGCGGGCCTGCTAGTACTGAGAGTACCAGAAATTCTCTGGTCTCTGCCTCCCTGTTCACCATAAGCATGTTGGGATTGGAGAAACTCTTGCTGTACTCTCTTACCTTAAGTGGGTTCAGAAGATCCAAACTGGAATACTCACACTTGCTCAGAAAATGCTTTATCCACTGAAATATCTCCCTAGCCCTGACTGAATATTTTGGTGGCCCCAAACTCTTCTCATCAAAGTCTTTACTCTTAGACTGATGTTACAAAAGAAGTAGTGTCATTCAGTGACTTGTTATTTAATAAGGAGAACCTAGTCATTTTTTTCTTTTTATTTGGGGGGGGGGAACAGTTTGGGAAGGGGGCTAGAAGTTGCTTTGTTTAAAGATCTCTTAATAAATTATTAAAACCTTAAATCACTAAAACTCAAGAAAGTTTAGGAAAGTCAGAGAATCCACCCATTGATATAACAGATTGAATCCTCAGTGACAGGTACTGGTACACGGGAATGAATAATACAATCATGGATGCTCGCTCCATGGGTTTTACTGTCCAGTATAGGCTTTTGTCAGGTTGTTAATCTATGACAAGACAGTAAAAGTGTATGAGTTACACTGAATACAGAGGGAATGCTATCGACTACTTATATGCTTTTTTATCACCTACAATCTATTATCACTCCTGGGTGTTTTATTTCTTTCTTTTCTTTTTACTACACTTATTCTATGCCAGTGTTGTTCCTGGGCAGACAGATGGAGTCTACTGCTTCCCTTGGCAGTCTTTCCTGTGGCCTTCCTCCTTTCATGACGCATGCTCCCCAGCTCTCTGCACTCTGGTTAGCTTTGGGATGAAGAAAGTCCTTTTTCTTATCTTTTTAGCCCCAGGCTTTCATTTCCAGAAATAACCCACGTTTCAGCTTCATACCTCCCAAGTTTATTCATTTCTTAAATACTCATTTTGAAGAAATTATATTTTGATAAAATAACTCAAAGGAACTGATGATAATATATATCTATACTTCATTCTATTTGATATTTTATCTTACCTTTTAAACTATGTCCTCAGTGAGTCTCTTTGAATTCCACTGATATCTTATCTCTTATAAGTTGCTTTTTATTATTGCCCAGTACAAAGCCTCTCCTCCAGTCTCCTTACTTTCCTTTTTATAGAGTCTCAATGGCTACATGGTACAAGCTTTTTTTTAGACTGGATTTCTCTAGAACGTAAGTTTTTTTCTAGTTATATCTTTAAATCCTTGACAATTAGTATTTCATGATTGATTGACCCTGTAGCAATCATACTCTTTCAATACATTCTTTTATTCTTACTACCTCCCAGAGTTTTGCACATTGACTCAGGATCTTGGCTAGGTCAGTGTCTTGAGGGAACCCACCTCCAGCTTACCCAGACAACCATCTGGCTCCTCAGGACACAACTTTCTTCTTTGGGTAGACCAGCTCCTTCTTCATGCCTTCCATCTGTATCTCCAGAGTTGTCCTAGACAATGTCAACTTGTCTTCCGCCCCGTGCAGTTATTGATGTTGGCAATGCTCAGGGCCTGCTTTGTCTCTAACTTGGTTGGAAGTTACCTGTAGCCAGACATTGTTACTCAGCGAGACAGTGCTGGATATATCAGTGGTCACCCCAAGCATCTTGCCATTAAGGTTCTTTATGACCAAGAAGTAGTGGCCATTGTCATGGGAGGATGTGGACCTCGCTTCTGGTACTAGTTGGATATTGTTTACCTCTAGTTCATGGCTGTCCTGCTCCTGGGTACACACCTTGTCCAGGTAGGAGGTCACACAGTCCTTGAGTTTCTGCATAGTGATCTTATCACCAGCTAGTCAGACCTAACCGTGGCCCTGCCCCAGCTCTAGAGGAGAACACTGAGCATCAAAGAACCCTCACAACGTGAGCCCCTGTCGGTTCTGAACCTGCAGAAGGGACTCCCAGATCCAGAGTAAATGGAGCTGCTGCCCAGGCCCCCAAGGACAAGGTGGCTAAGGACTGGAATTGTGATATCTGTAAGAAATCATGGCAAAATTGAGGACTTTAAGCAAAGCTAGTTGCAGAGGAGTATTTTTTAGTGATGTTTCATACATATACATAATGTATTGTGATCACAGCTCTCCCCATTACCTTATGTCATTCATCCCCTTTCCACTGCCCCCTCCCTTATTCTTTGCAACTCATCCCTCATTTATTTTGATGTCTCTTTTCCTCCCTTTCACCAACCATGATGGAATGTTATTTTTATTTCTTAAGGAAAAAAATATGTATGATAGTTGAAAACATTTTAAAATTTTATATTACTTTATGGAAGTTAAATAATAAATGGAATAAAGGATTATTCATTTATTTTATTCAACAAATACCTATTACGTGTGCAAATTTTGCAAACATTTGCTTTAGATGAAGCTGTTATGAGAGTAAGCTAATAGTATTTATCTGTCATTATGTACCTTACATTTTACTAGGCAGAGAGAATTGAACAAATCATAAAAGAGGTAAATAAACACATGATATTTTATATGGTAATGACTGCATGAGAATAAAAATAAAGCAGTGAAGTAGATAATATATGCTGAATGAGAATATATAGAATTTTAAAATTGGAAAGGTTATTTACTTCTTTTAACAAAAGTATAATATATGACCAAAGATTTCCAAGAGGTGAAGGAGAGGGCAGCTTCCGAAGGGGCACAGCATTCAAGGCAGAAAAAAGAACAAGAGCTGGTTCTTGATACAGGTCTATGTTTGATATGATCCAGAGCTTGAAATGAGGCCAATATGATTAACACACAGCAAAGGAGTGAAAGAGAAACAACGAACAAGGGAAGCAATGTCAAACATAGCAATCAGAAAACAATGGGCCTTTGAAACTATTTCGAAACTTGGCTTTTATTCTTGTGGAAATGAGAAGTCATCACAGGGTTTTAAGTAGAAAAAGGACATGAAATGACTTCAGTTTTATGGGATCTTTGTGACCACTCCATTAAAGCTGTTAAGTTGACTGCAGGCACACCTTATTTTACTAAACATTGTATTTAGTGGACATTGTGTGTTTTCAATATCGAAGGTTTGTAACTAGCCTGTGGAGAGTAAATCTATGGGTACCATTTTCTAACAGCTCAAATAATCATTAATAAGCTCAGCAATAAAATGTATTAATAATCAAAGTGCACATTTTTAGTAAGTTGTGCATAGACTGGAGAAACAAACATTTTGGTTTCACTTTATTGTGGTATTTGCTTTATGGTAGTAGTGTGGAGCTGAACTTATAATATAGCTGAGGTATGCTGATGCTGTAATAATGTTGACTGTGAGTAGACAATCTACAATAGGATTGCATGTTATAGTACCTAAGACTGTATGTGACTCACAGGGACTGGAAGCCTATGTGTTTCCTTGTGCTATACCTGCACCCAGTAATTTCCACTCACCTTGGTAGATTTCCTATAGTCATACAAGCTAAAGTCACCTCCCTCATAGCCTGATTTCAATGTCAGCTCACAGAACTGTTCAAAAAAGCCAAATTTCATGGACACCACAGACATTGTACCTTCCAAGCATTTTTTTAAAATTATGTCTTTATTATTCATAATTAGATACACTATATGAGCAAATAGTGTGCTGGTAACCCCAATTCCCTGATTTCCCTCCTGTCTGTCCCCAATTAACTGGATATCCTCCTCGGTGGCAAACTGGATCAGTCCATGGGGTAGGGGGTTACAGATAGCCTAGGAGTCAGCCCGGTTCCAATGAGGGAGAATATGCAGTGTTTGACTCTCTGTTCTTTTGTTAGTTTGCTAAGTAGGATCTGCTCCAAGTCAGTCCAATTTTCTCTAAAATTATTATGTCATTTTTCCTTTCCACAGAGTAGAATTCCATTGTGTAAATGTACCACAACTTTGATATCCATTCTTCCAGGGCTGGGCATTTGGACTGATTCCAATTCTTGGCTATTATAAATTGAGCTGCTATAAACATGGTTGCACAAATGACTCTGTGCTGAGGTGTGGCATCTCGTGGGTAGATGCCTAGGAGAGGGATAGCTGGGTCCATTGGTAGCTCTATGTCCATTCTCCACACTGCTTTCCACAGTGGTTAAACAAGTTTGCAATCCCACCAGCAGTGAATGAGGGTTCCTTTTTCCCCACATCCTTGTCAGCAAATATTATTGTTGGATGACTTTATGATTGCCATTCTGACTGGAATAAGGTGTAATCTCACTGTAGTTTTGATTTGCATTTCCCTGATGCTTAAGGATGCTGAGCACTTTCTTAAGTGAAAAAAGGCCATTTGTGTTTCCTTCTCTGTGAATTCTCTGTTGAGATCAATGCCCCGTTTTGTGATGGGCTATTTGATTTTTCATTATTATTTTTTTGAGTTCTTTGTAAATTCTAGAAATTAGACCTCCTTCTTTGTTATAGCTGGTAAAAAATCATCTCCCAGTTTTATGGTAGTCTATTTGTTCTGAGTATGGTATGTTTTTCTGTACAGAAAACATTGGTTATGTGATTGTTGCACTTCCTGGGCTACTGGAGATTTTCTCAGAAAGTTTTTCCCTACTACTATCTCATGGAGAGTTCTTGAATTGGAAAGGAAGAAAACAATTAAAAATAGGTAAATCAAAGAGTTGGTTCTTTGAAAAAAATTAATAAGATTGACAAACCCCTGGTCAATCTAATTAAACGAAAAACAGAGAAGGCCTAAATCAGCAAAATCAGAAATGATAAGGGAGAGATCACAACAGACCCCAAAGAAACTGGAAGAAACATCGAGTCATACTTCCAAAATCCCTACTCCACAAAATTGGAGAACATGGAATAAATGGATGAATTCCTGGACACCTACCAACTACTAAAGCTCAGCCCAGAGCAGATAGAGCTCCTAAATAAACCTATCACTTCCATGGAAATTGAAAATATAATCAAGAACCTCCCCAAATTGAAAAGTCCAGGACCGGATGGATTCTCAACTGAATTCTACCAAACCTTCATCACAGAACTAAAACCACTCTTTCTGAAGCTTGTTCAGAGTATAGAAAAGGAGGGAAGGCTAGTATCACCCTAATCACCAAACCAGTCAAAGATACAACAAGAAAACTACAGACCCATATCCCTGATGAACTTAGATGCTAAAGTCCTGAACAAAATCCTCACAATCAGGATACAACAACACATCAAAAATATTATCGACCTTAATGAAGTTGGCTTCATCCCAGAGATGCAGGGATGATTCAAATTACATAAATTGATAAATGTAATCCACCACATTAATAGACTCAACCATGAAAACCACATGGTCATATCAATAGATGCAGAGAAGGCCTTTGATAAAGTTCAATACCACTTCATGTTCAAAACCTTGGAAAGGCTAAGCATAGTTGGCTTATACCTCAACATAATAAAGTCCATATATAAAACTCCTAAAGTCCAAATCATACTCAATGGAGAAAGACTCAAGGAGTTCCCACTTGAATGAGGAACAAGGGGTGTCCTCTCTCACCATTGCTCTTCAACATAGTGCTTGTAGTCCTAGCCCAAGCAATAAAACAGGAAAAAAGCATAAAAGGGTTACAAATTGGAAAGGATGAAGTAATACTATCCGTCTTTTCAGACGACATGATCCTATACATAACGGACCCAAAAAACAGTATCACTAAACTCCTGAAGGTGATAAATTCAGCAAACTGGCAGGATACAAAATTAACACACAAAAATCAGTAGCCTTCCTATATGCAGATGATATGCATACAGAAAAAGACATCAGAGAGACTGTCCCATTTTCTATAACCTCAAAAAATTCAAATACCTTGGAATATCATTAACTAAGGATGCGAAAGACTTGTATAATGAAAGTATTAAAATGCTCAAGAAGGAAACAGAGGAGGGTGTGATAAAATGGAAAGATATTGCATGCTCATGGATAGAAGAATTAATATTGTAAAAGTGGCAATCCTTCCAAAAGTGATGTATAGAATCAATGTCATGCCAATAAGAAAACCAACTTCTTTCTTCACAGACAGAAAAAATAATCTCAAAATGTATTTGGAAGGGCAAAAGGTCTTGGATAGCTAAAACTATCGTAAGAAAAAAAAAAAAAAAACTTACTCAGGAGCTATCACCATGCCTGACCTAAAGACATACTACATAGCCATAGTAACAAAAACAGCATGGTACAGGCATAAAAATAGACAGACCAATGGAACAAAATTGAAGACCTTGCTCTTAATGCAAGTAACCAGTTACTTGATCTTTGACAAAGGTGCCAATAATGTTCGTTGGTCTAATGATAGCATCTTCAACAAAAGGTGCTGAACAAATTGAATAAACACATGTAAAAAATGAAAATCGGCCCACTCCTTTCACCATGTACAAAAATCAACTCCAAATGGAACAGGGACCTCAGCATAAGACCTGTGACCCTGCAATCCAAGCATGCTTCTTACAGTCACCTAGAGCTCACTGTGAAGGGCAGGGCAGTTCTCGGTCTAGAGAGGTAGCTTAGTGCCTTGCAAGCACAAGGACCTCAGTTTGATTATTAGTTCCCATATAAAATTCCAGTCACAATAACACATGCTGAGAATTCCAGTGCTTGGGTAGCCATGACTGGAGCATCGTGGGAGCTCACTGGCTAAGCATTCTAGCCCAACAGATGAGCTCCAGGCCAATGAGAGGCGAGGTAGATGTTTTCTCTGAAGACTATATATGAGTTTTCCTCTGCCCTAGACAATCACACACACACACACACACACACACACACACACACACACACACACACACACACACACACACAATGTGCATGTGCACTGTATGTCCAAATACCCCATGGTCCAATGTTGTCACTTTTTTCTTTCTTCCACTGATGTTGATTCCAACAAGATAGTTTATATGGCAAACCCCACCTCAAAGTCAATTTTAAGGTCCAAGAAATGAACTCTGAGAAACACCGAGTATTTAGTATTTAGATGTTGGAGATTTGCGCATAGATGAATAGATGCTCATACACACTGCTGAAGCGTGTGTGCAGAGAGGATCTTGAGAGGAGAGGACCTCTCTTAAGCATTTGCTCCTGTTGGATTGCCAAAGGAGAACTATTCTATGACTTTTCAGTTCCTAATTTCCTTCCTTCTTTCCTTCTTCTCTTCCTTCCTTCCTCCCTGCCTCCCTCCCTTTCTCTCTCACCTTCCTTTTACTATGTGTGTGTATGTGTGTGTCCCCTCATGACAGCCCATATGCTTTTCTAGGAGGGGCTGTGGGAAGAGGAGGGGGATTGTGCTTGCCTTAGGTGGCTGGGGCAGAATATCTTGTGTTCAGTTCCATTGCCAGAGTCTTTGTTAATTCATGAGCCTGTGGGGCTCCAACAGTTCTTGAGTCTCCGCCTGCCCCCCCAACCCCTCAGGACTAGGGTTACAGGTGCTGGTGGCCTTACCTAGCTGTTCATGTGGAATCTGAAGGTTCAAACTCTAGTGTTCTCGTGCCCTCCAGTGCCATGTGCTTGTCAGGAAGAAGGGCACTTAACCCCTGAACCATCTCTTCAGCCCTTCTTTCATAATGTTCATCCTTTTCTCTTATGATTTCATCAAAGAGCATTTCAAAATGCACTAGAATAACTACTTGTCAGTTTCCTTACCTGAATATGAAGAGATGTACATTTTGTTTCTGATTCTTGTCTGCTTCTATTCAGACATGTGCCTTACCTGCTTTTTCTCTACATCTTTTGATTCTTTATTCTGTAACAATATAAACAACTTGCATGTGAGAGACATCAGATCATCTACTTCATAAAGACTTTCTCTTAGAGCTCCTGTTTGTTCTGTGGGACTTCGTTGATTTTGAGAAGATCCAGGCTTTCTGTTTATTGCCATATCTGATCTTTTAAACACCTATCCATTTGTTGTTTCTGTGACATGAGCACATGCACCTGGTTTCATGAAGGACCACTTTCTGGACTTTTTGAATAAAGTGGTAAATGGATTAATTCATGTCCTTTACATTCCTCCAATCAGGTCTTCTATATAAATAGTTTTAACAAAGGAAAATGAATGTCTTAGCTCTGCATGAAAAACATCACTAGCACCTAAAATGTTAATATTTGAATGTGTAATTAATGCAAGTGTGTCCAGATAATTTCACCTCAATTTCACATTCAGATAATCAAGGTTGTACCTGTTCTCCATGCCTACTTATGTCTAGAGAGTGCTCCTCCCTCAGTACAACTAATTAGCGTTAAAAGGGGAAGAGGCATCAGTATCCGACAGTGAACTGAGTGAAAATCATTGTCTGGACTTAGAGATTCTCACCACTCAAATAGACGTTAGATCCTTGATGAATGCTGAAGACTTTAACAAAAAGGATGTCTGTTTCACCTGTAAACCCCATAAGATGCAGAGAATTGATAGCAATATAGTTGCTCCAAATTTTACTGTAAAATTATTTTTTACTAAGCCATTAATACCTACCATTTTCTTATAATATAATTTTCTTTTTGAAGTTAGGAATCAGCTTGATTAATTAAAGCTTGGGTTTCTGCTAATCAAAGTTCTACCACATCTTCTTACCAAATTCACTTTTGATGTTAATTAGAAATTTAATTTTTAATTATTATACCTTTGTGACCATAACTCTTTAGATACTGATGTACCTTCAATTTCTTAGACATTTCATTAAAAAAACATAAGCTGCAAAATATTATACCTGACAGAAATTTGAACAAGGTGAGGAAAACTTCAAGTAATATTCTCCAGCTATTAGTGAATATAAATACATACATGCACATATATGATTTGTTTACAAGCTAGTCTCACCATAAATAAAACAACATTTTAAATTTCTTTTTTTAAGCTAGATATTAATTCCTTTCTACAATGCTTTGATTTTTGGAAATTTACTCAATTTTATTTCCAAATAAAATCATTGATGCAACTTTGCAAAAACTCATTTGAACTTCACCCACTATATTCTGGCCGAGTTGTTTAAAGAGAAGAGAGATTATGAATCAAATCACATTACTCTGTTCCTTTTTTCTCTCTTCCCATGTATACCATTTAAGAGCTACCTCTTTATAATTGCTCTCTTGAGAAGGTACATTACTGACACATGACCTTTGTCTGAGTGATTTTATATTTTCTTCTAAGATAGATAAACTATTGGGCCCATTTCCTCTCTTTGAAAGGAAGATTGTCCTACCCAGTGACATTGGTATAATAATGACTTTGTTAGGAAAGAAGTAAGAGCTTTTCTATGTGCCAAGCAAAAAGGATGGGAATTGAACAACTTTATCAAGTCTAGCTAAAGTTACTTTTAACAGTCAGTTATTTATTTTCTTCTTTAACTTCTGTACATCTTTAACTTCTCTGAGACTGTCACACCTAAACAATGAATGTATATATTTTATGTACCTCTATCATCAATTTTCTCTAAGTTTATCAAAAAACTTCTCTGATTTATTTTTTTCTTTTTCTTTTTCTTCCCCGCCAGCCCCCTTAGGTCCTTTTCAAGGAAGGGTATTACTCTAGTCCAGGCTGACCTGGAATTCACCATGTAGTCTCAGATTGGCCTTGAAATCTTGGGAATCCTCCTACCTCTGCCTTTCATGGGCTGGGATTAAAGACATGCACCACCATTCTGAGTGCATTTTTTTGATTTTTAAGGCTGGTGTACCTTTATCATTATAAATAACTAAATTGGTATCTATTAGAAAAAACATTTAAATGATCCAGATGTTAGCATTAATGTTGTCAGTTTGACACTTTTTCCCTAGTATGAATAAAGAAGCAACAATAACAACAAAAATCCTCAGTACCACAAAAATGATTGAATGCAAAAGTGAACAAATAAATAAATCCCAGTGCTCTGTAATGGCTGTTTTACATGTGGTGCCTCTTTACTGATGTATCTGTACTTCTTCCTATATTCTCAATAGGGATTATCAGGAACTTTGAGCCACAAGGAAATTATGACTCCATTTCCCAATGAAGAGGTTGGTAGACACTGTAAAGGTTAAGAATTTGAAAATTTCATTTGTCAGTACTACATCCACTACATAAAGAAATGAAACAAAAGAAAAATGAAGTAATTATGTTAAAAATTAAAATGTACAGTAGCCCACAAATAAAACAACATAAGGAAATTAGATTTCTATTAATTAATTAATTCAGTTTTAGGGGCTGAGCATGTTGTAGGATGAGTCACTTCAAATGCATCTTGGTCAGAAAATTTAATAATGGATGGTATGGAGTACTAATTATAAAATGAATTTCTACCAAATAGAATTTAGCTTAGAAACCTAGGCATTCTGCCTATGTCAAATATAATATGAAATTGTTTCTATAACGATAGGCAATTTTTTCTGATCTTCATAAATAAAACTTACTTCAGAACAAAGTAAATTGTTAATGTTCTAAAGTATTCTTTCTGGGAATTAGAGTGATCAAACACTAGGGATTTTACATAATCTTTAAATCAGCATGCTATAATATCAATGAATAAAAAAGAGAAGGTTTAAAATGAGTGGAAACTTTCCTTATAGTCTGCCTTGCATTATGATCCAAGTAATCAAAAGGCTTACCAAGTCATCTAAGTAAGTTTTATGAAGTCCAGTAAAAGAAAATTCTTATGGTTTTGAAACCAGCATGAAAATCAGTTCAGAAATTAACTATCTTTTCAAAGAAAATATTTCAGTATTTAGATTTTAATTTTACTATTTTAAAAATGAACACTCCACTAAAACATTTGTTGTAAAGAAATAGCAAGCCCATTTTCTCTCCCTTCCCCCTCAACTTGCAAATAAATAAGTAGATGAAAAAAAAGAAATGAATAGGATGAATGATTACTCTTCAATAGTGTATTTATTGAGAAAAATCCTGAAATCAAGTTGAAGTGTTAATTAGAAAGTCAGAAACAACAAAGCAGCAGGTTTGTGAAGTAGACACAGATATCTGAACGTTTTCAATGGTTCGCTGTCAGAGGCTGAGCATCCCATTGTGAAATGTCTGAATGGAAGAAGACATTTCATGGACATTTCAATCACTGGAAGCAGAACTGCCCGTTCAATTTTAATACAGAAAATGAGTGTCCTTGAATAGTCCTTAATGATTTGTTGGTAACTGAGGGAATTCATACAGAAGCTCACCAGGTGAGCCGTGCTCAGCCTTCGCCTCATGGCCATGAAGAAACATGATGCAGGTCACTGGAGACCGAAGGGGCAAGGACATGCACCTTCCGTTTTCCTGGATTCACGGATTATTAATTGAAGCTCTAGAAGTGTTCAATGTTTTGAGGAAAACAACTTTTAGCAGCAGCCCAGTGCCAGTTGGTCCAGCTGTAGCTCCTTTCAGGACAGATTGGGGGTGTGTCCACGGTGCTTCACATTCAGCTGTTCACCAGAGCCCTGCTGCCAAAATGAAGGGCCATCAGATACACATGGAATCTCTGCACCATTGGCTAAAATATATGGGTCATAAACGATGCTGAGTTTGTACCCAAGATTAGAAAAGTATAAAAATACATTTTCTTTTTCTGAATCGAATCTTCATGATCTACTTTGAGTTTTCACATAAAATTCTTCATTCAAGGACTGAAAATTATGTGCCTCTTTGTAGAAGAATTAATATTGACATTCTTCATGTTTTATACATTAAGGGCTTTAAAATATTTAATCACTAAAGAGCTACTACTCTTCAGCAAAATAAAATAGAGTTCTCTTTAGAGTTCACTCATTCCCTCTTCTTAGTTGTGCAACTTTATACTTACATCGTAAGAGTAGAGAGCAAATTTGAAATAATATATTCTTGATATCCCTTGGGCTAGTTAGCACAGTGCTGATTCCATGTTGGAATAGAGAATTTGTCCCATTCCTGGAAATGACTCCGTGAGATAGCACGAATACTACCTCCCTCTGCAAATGATTATGACCTCAGTTCGCCTTCCTGGAGAATACTTTCTCTAATTACAAACTGTTTGCATCATGGCAATTCAATTAACACATTGTTGTATCCGATTCTAAGAGCTAGGTAGGAAAATGTTCACTTTTGACTTCAGCTAACACTTTTAGGAAGATGCAAGTCATCCATATATTTAATTTCTTTCTCTGTAAAATTCTCTTCTAAAGTACACTTATTTGATTTTTTTTTCAGACTAGGATTATGTATATGTCTATTTGAACTTTGAAAACTAAAGAATAAACCCCCTTTTTTATTTACCCATAAATATGTAGAAGGAAGAATGACTTACATAATAAAATTCTTTAATAAGAACTCATTTCTCCATTATTAAATTAACACTAAAATCATTTCTACAGCACCAAATTTATTATTCAGTTGAATATTCTTAACTACTTGTGATGGTTTGACTCTGGTGTCCCCCACAAACAAATGTGTTCTGAATGCTGGATCTCCAGCTAATGGCATTTTTGGAACTGGAACCTTGTTGGTTGTGTGTTGGGGCAGGCTAACTGGGGTTATAACTGGCTTCTTGCAGCTATTTGCAGTCCTGAGGCTGGAGTCTGTAAGCCAACACACACCCATTCCTCCACAAGCAGCTTTGGTTAGTTTATTTTTTGTGCAGAAAGAAGAAGGCTGACTACAACCTAATTCAACAGAGCACCCTTGCAGTGGGTGATTGAACATACACCACACTTAGAAAATAAGCAGGTAAGTCTTTCAGTCAGGGAAGTCTGGTCACAGAGGACAGAGGCAAGGTTACTTGTGCAAATTTTCTCCCCTGGGAACCAAGTTTCCATTTGAAATTTAACTTGCTCAACCTTGAAGTTGCTCAGAGTGAAGTAATTAATTAGGATTTTGTTGACATCATTCAACATTCCTGAGAACTGGTACAAATTAATGTACTCCTATTTATATGGTAAAATGAGCAGTTAATTTGGAGGAAACAACTTATACACTATGTGTTAAGCATCTTAAAAACAATTTTATTGATTTGCAAGCAGAAACGGAGGAAAGAGAGAGAGAGAGAGAGAGAGAGAGAGAGAGAGAGAGAGAGAGAGAGAGAGAGAGAACTCCAGATGCATGCACCACTTTGTGTATCTGGTTTTACCTGGGTACTGGAGAATCAAACCTGGGTCATTAAGCCTTGCAGGCAAGTGCCTTAACTGCTGGGTCATATCTTCAATTAGTGTTAAGCATCTCTTATCCAGAAAAGATATGACATGAAGTATAGAACTCATCTAGCGAAATTACATATTTTGGATTTTTTGATAAGTCAATATTTAATTGTTCTTTTATATTTCTACAAAACTATAAGAAAAGTTCTGTTTCCTGAGTCTTATAAAGAAGAGCTTGGATTTACTAACAAGTTAAAAAAATAATAAGCCATCTTTAAGACTATTTTCTTCTAGTCTATGACACACTTGTTTCTGTTCCATCCAAGGTTTCTTGCTGTCGCTGGCAGGTGATTGAGAGCTCGGCTATTGGGTCACATACTGAGCTTAGTGGTGTGTGCATGGTCCTTTCAGAATAGCTGAGATGAAGTGCAATTTTTCTATGTGCAGACTTCTTTCTCAGAGTGGAATGCCTGGTGTGGGGGCCAGTCAGGGTTTCTATGGGTATTGGAAGATTTGTTGGAAACTAATCATTTAATGTGTACTCAAAAAAGCTCGTACTGTGTTTTGAAGCTGAAGCCTGTATACATAGAGGCCATTTTCAGTTCTTACTGTTTTTCTTCAAATCTATGCACTTCTCTGTGACATTTCAGAGAAATTCTTTTTAGTTACAGATTAAACATAATGAAATACTAACATAATCATTCTTTGAAACCTTTTTCCCCAAAGAAAGACAGTCCCAGATGAATAAAACAAGTGTGGTGCTGGTGAGATGGCCCAGTGACTAAAGCATCTGACTGTAAAGCCTAAAGACCTGGATTTGATTCCCCAGTATCCACATTCTGATAGATGCACAGAGGCACATCTGGAGTTTGTTTGCAGCAGCTGGATTCCCTGGTGTGTTCATTCTATCTCTCTCTGCTTGCAAATAAATAGATATTTAAAAAAACAAGTGTGTGTTACTTATTTGGCCTCATGTATTGTGTATGTTTTGCGTTTGTGTGTTTGTGTGTCCCTGTGAGTTGTATGCTTACATATTTGGGGCAAAATGTGGTTGTTATTACAGAGGACTGTCTCCATTTCATTCTCTAATCTCAGGATGAATCAAATAAATCTCTTTTTATTTATTCTACTCATTGCAATCTTTAGTGTGGGATTTTCTAATTTATTGCAGTTATTTCCAATTTAATCAACTACCAAGTCTCCTATTTCAAGTAAATAACCATTCGATTCATCTTTTTGGAGAAAAATGATGCACATAAAGAAAGCTAGTGATTGGTTTGTTTTACCTTTGAGATGGGCTGTGGTTTCTTATTCTCACAGTGTTTGTTGAAATCCCATTGCCTTTCATGTTGTCCTGGGCTAAGTCATTGTTCTGGAGCTGAATAAATCTATACAGCTAAAGCTCATTCAGACCAATGCTCTATTATTGCTCTCTTTTACTTTTTCTTGGCAATTTTCTCCCTTTTTGATACATAGTACACATTTTCCTTTGGTTTGAAATTGCTTGTGGAGGTTTACTTCTTCTCCCATGAAATGGTTGGATAAAAATGCTACAATTCCATTCTATTGTGAAAATTACCTGCCATTTAGTTCACATTCTCTATTTGTTACCTTCTTAGTGTGCAGGTGATGACCAACAAAGGGCAAATGGCACTTTGTCTCCTCCCTGCTTATCCCTGTCAACACAAGAAGTCACTGACATGCAATAGCCTGAATTTCCGTTTGTACCACTCAGCATTCATATTCTCAAAATTTATGTCTTCTCCTTTATGCATAGTGCTTTCTTGCTACTCACAGTATAGGTAAAAGAAAGAATCCCTCACTTTCTCTTGTGCTGAAGCTCACAGCACTGGAACCTAATGTCAATGTGCTTTTGATTCCCTGTAAATCTCAGTGACAAGGACAATGACACGGCATGACCTTTGCATGTTTTTCTTTATGGCTTCATTTCTGACTGCAATCATGTTTTTATATACTACTGAACATGCTTCCTATCTGTATACAAAATAATATCTTCTTTTCCTCCTCTGCTTAAACCTAAAATGTATAGACCTTAAATCATTTTCTATAAATAATTGATGGGAGAAAAGCAGTATGAGTGGTGAACGGTTTCCTATAATACCTTGGATTTCTCCTCGTTGTGGAAGCTAAGTGGTCATTTAAATAATCACTATATTTCTAAATAATGTTGAGTGGAAAGATAAATAACATTCTATGTCATGCTATTAATCTTTTGCCTACATTTTTATTTTGGCACAAGTTTAATTTTCTCCTTTATCTGCAAGAGAGCCAAGAAAGGGATATAAATACCCAGAGTTTGGAAACTTCACAATTTCAATTATGCATGAGAGCAACAAGCACTTTTATCGATGAAAACTTCATATTTTATAAAAACTTTTTATGTTTGTGTTGTTATGAATGAACTTAATCAATAGAATAGTTCAGTCTTGACCCATTTTGACAAAGAATTGATTTCAACCTCTCTCTCTCTCTCTCTCTCTCTCTCTCTCTGTGTGTGTGTGTGTGTGTGTGTGTGTGCCTACACTTAGTGTCAGCACTGTGGAGCTGAAGTGAAAGTAGTAACTACTAATTATTATTAACTAATTATTAACTTTTTCTCCAGCATTCCCCTATGCCCTTTCAAATGGCCCTCAGTTTATCTAATGTATACATAGAAAAATTAGATATGTTTGACAAAATTAAGTAGAATGAAATTGATGAAAATTCCTAGAATTGATCATCTTTCTTCCCTTATTTTCATTCTGTTTTGACTTTATTTGGGACAGGGTTCTTATATAATCCAGGCCCACCTGGATCTCGCTATGGATATAAGGATGGCCTTGAGCTCATATTCTGGGCTTCACTCACCAAGTACTGGGATTACAGATGCTCTATTATTTTGTTTATAATTTTTTAAACATCTTATATACTGTCAAGTTGTGTTAGCCACCTCTATTGTTATTCTAACAGAATGTCTGATAGAAATAATTTAAAGTACAAATTGTTTGCTTTGGTTGGAGACTTCTCTGGGTTCAGTCCATAATTGCTTGGCCTCATGGGCCTGGGTAGAACATCTTGGCTGCATAGCGTATTCACCCTATGGTGGGCAAAAGAGATGCTAAAGATGGAGTAGAGAAAGAGCTTTGTAGGAAGGGGCCCAGGAAAGATACAGCCCCCAAGGACATTCCTGGTGGTTGAAAATGATCCAAATTCTCTGGAACCAATTTTATACATTGTTATTCTTGCACCACTCTAATAAAATACCTAAGAAGTAGGTGGTTAGTTAATTTGCTCAGGTTTCAGAAGCACCCATTTATACAGTGAGGAGGTCACAAAGGAGCAGAGCAGTTCAAAGGAGGAAGAGGAGAAAGAGTCACAGAGAAAAATGACTACATGTAGGGCTAGGGCAAGATGTAACTCCAAGGAAATGCCACCCCCATGCCCAAGTCCTCCAATGAGGGTCCACTTCCTACATTTAACTGCTTCTCATGTCCACTGTATTATGGATAGTTCAAAGAATTAATGCAGTCATTAGATCATAGCTCATATTGTAATGATCTCTCAAAACACTACCTTAGTCTCAGAGGTGAGTTTTCCTAATCTGTGCCTTTCTCGATCCAATCAGGCCCACAGGATTATCTGTCACATCTCTGGCAAGCCTGCTTCCTTCCTTCCTTCCTTCCTTCCTTCCTTCCTTCCTTCCTTCCTTCCTTCCTTCCTTCCTTTTTAAATCTCCTCCTTTCTTTTTTCTTTCCCTACTGTTTTGTTTCTTCCATTTTCTCTTTTCACTCCCTCTATTTTGTGTTTATATTATAAATGCAATTCTTGTTTTTATTATACCCTCTATTCCCAGACACACACACACACACACACACACACACACACACACACACACACACACACACACACACACGTGTGTGTGTGTGTGTGTGTGTGTAATAAAATCATGACTATTACCCCTAAATACCCAAAAACTCTATATTCAGTTGACTTAATGGAAGAAATAGTTTCAAAATGAAGTTCAACTAGAAACCTGGAAGGTAAATTCTGTTTATTTTATTTTCTAAAGTTGTTAGAATGAAGTGTGCCCAAGTGTGCAGTAGGAATGGTCACAGTATTAATATCTCTCTCAAATTGCAAATAGCAAATCTAGTCAATAACTTCCAATTATAACAATTACTTTGGATTAAATCTTAAAGAACTGTAATTATATCATGTGTGCAATGAAAGCTTTTCTAGTCCTCTAGCTTTTCCACATTTTTATTAGGATTCATTCAGTAATCCTCCAGCTTTAATATGCAACTACCTATGACGTGTTTGTGGTTCTTCCCTTTTGCACACTAATGAGAATTTAAGTTAAAAATAATGTGGAGATTAAAATAATACACTATTTTTATTATCCATGATGATAGGAACTTAAACACTTGCTAAATGAAATCTCTTGCCTTCTTTTGAAGAATATGTGGGTGAGTTCTTGTTGATATTATACGAAGGTGTTTCAGAGAAGGAGGGGATTGACAAAAAGAACCAGAGAATGGAACTATTCATTTTATAGACAAAAAGATATTTCTCGTGAAATCTTCAGTGGGAAGATTCAGTATTCTGGAGACCCTTCTGTCTTCTATAATGTTAGGTTTTGAAGATATTGAAAGATTTTTGTCTAATTTAATATTTCTAACATGAAATATGTAGCCTCTTTAGAAGATCATGGGCACTCTCATCCTCCTGGTTGATATATACTTAGATATATACCTATATCTCATGTGGAAGGCAAGCTTTAAACTGTCACAAAGGCTTTGAGGGGGAATCAATGGCTCTTTCACAGCAAGAAAGATATTCAAAGGTAAGACTCATTTGGTTGAGAAAAATGTATTGACATAAATAATTGATGGATGGCATGTTTGTGAGATTTCCCAAGGTGAGCTATAGTATAATGTAAGTACGTATTTGCACCCCAATATATTAGAGGGTGTTTCTCCTTCTATCTCATGCATAATAGAATGTGCTTCAGGTTGGCAAGATATCTCAGTGGATAAAGACACTTGTTTCCAAGCTTTCTGGCTTCAACTGCTCTGTGCCCATGTAAAGCTGGATTCTAAGGGACATATGTGATCCCAGTGTATCTACAGCAATGGGAAGAGCCAGCTACCTTCTACCAGCTAGACTGGTGCCCATATGATGCAAAGTGCCACAGACAAAATACCAACAAAGGAGATTCTACAGCAAGCAGCATGGAGGGGGAGGACAAACACCCCAAGATTTTTTTCAGACATTCACATGTGCATCATGGCACACACATTATATACATCCACAACACACTATCAAAATGACACACACATAATTAAAATATGATAAAATGGGCTAAAAGGAGATCCCTTAGAAAGTCTGTGGTGTTCCTACACTGGAAGACACAATGGATTTGCGTCTTCACCTCTGAGAATAGAAAGGAGAGCAGGCAGAGGGTGGGAAGTAATTGCAGTCTGACCAGTAACAGAAATAATTTCATGGTGACTGGTGTGGTCCTCCCCAGAGGAGATGGAATGGTGCCCTATTAAATTCTGGCCCAGGAGGCATGTAGGTGAGGAAGCAGACAGGCAGGTTTAATGTGGAAGACCAGTGTATGTATGGAGGTAGCTAAAGCTTGGTAGAAGTCCCAGGAGCAGGAGCAGTCATCACCTGCTTAGGAGCGTCCCTGCCACCAGCAAGAGGGAAGGGGTGGCCCAGCCTCTAGTAACTCCATTCCCTTTATTTTTTTGTGGATCAGAAGTGTCACTGTTTAGACAGGAAAGGGAGAATGGTAGCTGGAGATAAGCCAAACACTGCCTTTTGCTCAGGGTTGACTTCCAGCCAGTTTCTGTCTGAGGAAAGTGTTATGCAGAGATTGTTAATGTTATAGCCTAACTTAACATGAATAACCTGGTCACCACTATATAACATTCAATTTTGCTTCTCTTTCCCTCCAGTTTAATCCTTATTTGTAATTTTGAATTTTAATGTCTTTTGTGGACACCTAAACATGACAGTCAGCATTTGCATATTCCTTATAATATGGGCAAGCTCCCTTCCTTTGAGGTTTTCTAATTTCTCTCCTCCCATTGGAGTACATGACTCATTAATTTAAAGTGATTTAAAATGATTTCTCTTACAGTATTCAGTAGTTAAAGTCAGCTTGATATGAGATTAACTGACCCATAAAAAGATATTTGGGAGGCAGCTGAATGTTCTTCCAAGTAATTTGCCAAAGGGATGGTGAGTTCTTCAGAAAGCCATGGCACATTAATGAAATCATTTCTACTTTGTAATATGTACAATAAATATTTAAACTGTGCCTATGTATACATGTGTGGAGATGAGAGACAAAGATAGGAAACAAAGAGAGATTTGCTACCTGCAAAGTAAAAATAGCAAACCTTATACTTTTATAAAGGTTAGTATTCTATTTCAGAGAGATAATATTGATCATTGTGAAAAATATTGGTAAAGAAATATTTCCCAATAATGCTTTTTTTAAAGACACCTACTATTAGGGTTGGGGCGATGGCCCATCGGTTAAAGGCACTTGCTTGCAAATACTGCTGGACCAGGTTCACTGCCCCAGTCACCTACGTAAAGCCTGACATGGCAATCAATTGCAGTATCAAGAGACCCTGATGTGTGTGTGTGTGTGCACCTGTGTGTGCATGTGCATCTGCGTGCATCCCCCCACAGACATACATATACCTCCATAGACATGCCAATATATACACGACCATTATGCCAGATATTTTTGGACCTTTGCTAAAATAATTTTTATATTGAGCTTTTTATGTATCTAAATTAGCAAGAGATAAAATTATAGAAGGAAAAAAAGAGGTCAAACACATGGTTTTACAAGTCAGTTTTCAGGAATTTGAGAAAAAGTTAAAAAAAACAGTATTTGTTATTTTACTGTGAAAATGCATCCATACAGGAGTGATCATTATTAATTCATTAACATGGGAGAACATATATATTCTTAAAACCTTCATATGTAGATGTCAAATATTTCTTTTCACAGAAATGTTAAATTTTGGCATATTAACTTTTCTAGTAGGAAGTTAATTAAGTAAAAATTCATGTATTTCTGTGAACTTGTGTCTTATGTAAATGTCAAAATAATCAGGGAGTGGTGGTCTCACTAAAATTTCCCCCACAGACTCAAGTGTTTTGAATTCTTGGTCCTGAGTTGAGGACTTTGTGAAAGTTGTGGGGCTTTGGGAGGTGAAGCCTGGTTGAAGAAGACGTGCCACTGGGGTGAGTGTAAACTTTCAAGTAATGTAGCTTGGCTTCAAGTCCAGCAGCTAGACTACTTGCCCCCTGCTCCTGTGGAGACTTAATGCTCAGTTAGCTATTTCCCCCATCACGAAGAAACTTCTCCTTTAAAACTGTAAACTAAAACAAACCACTTCTTGCCTTTAGCTGCTTCTGATTGGGTGTTTTGTCCCAGCAACAAGGAGGAAACTGCTACACAAGGTTCAAATAATGCTCAAGACAGTGCTTTGCAAACATCACTGCACCTCAGTATATGCCCAAAGAAAATTAGAATGGAAACTGGATTTGGTAAATTATTATAATATTGACAGTGCTTAGTCATACCTCCATCCTTCTTTCTAATTTCTTCTGTTATGACATATAAATGGTATTTACAGCCGGGCATGGTGGTGCATGCCTTTAATCCCAGCACTTGGGAGGCAGACATAGGAGGATTGCCTTGAGTTCCAGGACAACCTGAGACTACATAGTGAATTCCAGATCAGCTTGGACTAGAGCGAGTCCCTACCTCGAAAAAAAATGATATTTCCACACACTTGAATAACTTTAAATTTTTCAAAATTAGCTTTTACAGACACTAAAATAACTGATATTTAAGAGGGTTGGGAAATTAGTATATAAAAGTTGGTTTACAAGTGAAAATCACAGAAGATGAGAGATTGAATTGGAGGGCCTATTTTCCAGATTTTTCATTTACATTTTTCTCTTTTGCTCTCTACAATCTGACATGTACACTGGGCCTTCAGTCGGGGGACTTACAAGGGATTTCTTAGATGAAAAAGAGATCTACGCATTAGCTTTAATTTTATCTCTAGTACTCACTGATCCCCAGAACAAATATTAACTCCTCCAGAGAAGCCAACCATATGAAAAGAAAGCTCTTCTAAATTATATTATGCACTCACACAATTTTTAATAAGGCTGTGTGAAAAATTAGAAAGCATTCACATTGGAGAGTGATGGGCATATTTAGTCTAGTCTGCTTGGGGGAATTTTTCATTTGAAAGCTGTAGTTGTTTATCAGTTGCCAGCGCCTCCCTGAGAATCCCAGACTAAGTTAAAGTCTGATGTAAACATCACAGTGCAGTTCAGCATGGGCTTGATACAAGTCATTCTGCTGTGACTATTTCTTAGCTCACATTAAACAATGTAAAATAACTGCTTTGGACTTCTGCCTTTGAGGCATATAGAATATATACATAAGGCAAATATTCACACAAGCATACACTTTCACAATGAGTGATAGCAACAGCATAAGAATGTAGACTTTGCATCAAATTTCAGACATTTGTACTATTTTATTAAAAATGGATATAGACACATTTGAACTTCCTGAATTGTAAGGCTTTCGAAACTAGGAATGTTTGATCTTTTTTAATTTATGCACTCTTATTACTTGGATTTTCATGTCACAGACATCTGATAAAACCGATATTAAATAGAATGAGGTGGGGATAACGAAGCTCTAATGATGTTGAGCAACATAGAGTAGAACATTCATTTAATGTGAGAAGGAAGACAGTTGAAAAGATTTTTTAAATTTTATTTTTATATATTTGCAAATAGAGACAGTGAGAATGAGTGTGCCAGGGCCTCCAGCTGCTGCAAGTGAACTCCAGATGCATGTGCTCTTCTGTGCATCTGGCTTTACGTACTGGGGAATTAAACTCAAGTCATTGGGTTTTACAGTCTAGTGCCTTAGCTGCTGAGCCATCTTTTCAGCCCTAAATAGGTGATTTTAAGACAGAGTCTCAGTCTAGCTCAGGCTGACCTGCAACTCTGTAGTCCAAGGATAGCCTCAAACTCATGGCAATCCTCCAACCTCTGCCTTCCAACTGCTTGGATTAAAGGAGTGTGCGATTATGCATAGCTTGAATAGATTTTTTGAGACTTCATAAGGAATAAAAAGTGTCAGATTTATAAACTAGAATTTCAGGTACACTAATTTGGATGTGAAATGTATTGTTCTATCATTGAACAAATCAGGTTTTGGAGAATACTTCAGTTATTTCATTATAGTAAAAGTATTTTTTGGTGATTATCATTTTATAAGTAACTTTTGAAGATTATTAGCAATGGGAACTGATGAATAACATCACTTTATAGTAAAAAAATCTACAATGTGTTGGATATTGTCTCGGTGATAGGTATGGCTTCAAGTTCAACTATTTCTCGGGACAATCCTGTTTGGGAGGAAATAGAAAGTCACTTTTTAAGTCATTTTTAAAAAAATGAGTAAACTGAGGCACAGAATGAGTAAGTATTCTGTTCAAGTTCATATAATTCATAAGGGATTACTAATTCAAACTTGAGCCATCTGCTGTCTGGGCTATGCTGCTTGTCTCTAGGTTGTCTTATAAAAATAATGGCATTTGCTTAGTATATGACTTTATGTTATAATTCAATCTCCATGTTGTTAAATATAATACACCATTAGCAGCATCTCAGAAAATCACCAGCCTGGTTCAAGTCTCTATACACATGGGAACAAAAAACAAATAAACCTGTAGATAAAAGTATTAGAAATATCCAGATACCTGAATCCAATCTGCCACATACTTATTAAGAGCTACATTTTGCTTTGAATTCTTCAACTAAAGAAAGAATACCACTTAGTAAAGATTGTGGTATTGAAGGCATTAATCTTAAGTTATGCATTGCTTTTCAAGGACCTATGTTTGTGGAAAATTCTTACAGAACCTATGTTTTTCTCTATCTGGGTTGACATATGAATCTATCTCTTAACAAGCATATCTGAAAATGATTGGTTATAATTTCATGATTCTGTAGTCATTACAGTTTCATGATTTCTCACTGAATTTCTTTCAATTGACTATGTCACACTATTTAAATTTTTAATTTAAAATAATCTTATTTTTTGTTGCTCTACAAATCACAATATCACAGACTTTGCATATTATGTCTTTCTTTTGGTAGGTCTTTCCATCTTTCCTTATAAGTTAATATTTAATTGTAAGTCCAGTTTTCCATAACTCTTTCAAGATTAAATTAGATTTCTACCTTTTAAACTGACTCTTGATTATAAGAGACATTAATGACCTAATATATGACACTACAGTGAAACTAGCCACACCATAAAGGAACAAATGAACCCTGTGAACTACATAAACTCCATCCCTGTACTTAAAGTACCAAGTTTTAGGCTCTTGTCAACAAAGAACAGTATGATTTTTAAGCATCCTCTTAAGGAAATAAGCACAAAATTTACTTTTGATTTGTAGTCTATGACATGAGATTTTAAGTAGGCTTGGTTTCTAATACATTAGTAGAAATATACAAACATGAAAAAATGCATGGAGCCAAATATAAAGAAATTCTTGGTTGTTTCAGATTTGCTCATAGAAATATATGAATGTAATGGTTTCATTACAAATTGTCAGAGCCATCACTCCAGAGCCTTTTGTTCTCTCAATTTGCCTTTGTGGGGAGAAGCAGTGTGGAGCTATGGTCATGTGGTCTTCACTGTTCTGGCACTGCTGGTATTGATCTTTTAATCTGAACCGTGTTCATGTGAGAGAAATGGTTACATATACAAACCCCACTCCCTTCATGAGGCTTTCCTATGGGCTCTATGCTCCTTTAAAAATTCAAATTTATTCCTCAGTTTAATAGTTTCTTGATAGAAAAGAACTTTATATACATGCATGTCATTTTATCATCTTGTTTGTGTTTGACTCCTGATTATGGCTCAGGACAAGTGAACAAAGCATCGTGTCACACCTGACACCCAAACTAAAGAAAGAGGTGGTACTAGATTCCGCTTCAAATATCAAGTCTGGCATTCTCCTCCTCTACTGTGTAGCTTAGGAACACCAAGGACATGATCACAAAATTTCATATGTAAATGTGAATCTAATAATTGTACTTTAGAATTTTAGTTTGAAATCTAATAATTGCCAAATAAGTTTCATGAAAGAAAAACTGAAGTTTTTCCAAGCCACTTTTTAGAAAAAGGAAAAAAAGTGGCATTAAGATTTTTTTAAGGTACAAAAAGAAGGAAAGAGTGAGAGAAAAAGAAAGACAATGAAACACGATAAGGATGCTAATTGACCAATCACTTTCCTAACTATTACAAGGTCCTCTTAATGTATACTGCTACTAAAAGTAAAATGCCATGACACCCTTTTGGTCTTCGTTTTTTTGTTAATAAAGAGAAGCACGTGTTATATAATTTTGTGCAAATAAAACAGGAATTAATTGATATAATTATTTGAAAATATTTAAAAGAATCTGGAAAATGATTTTAGGACTCCAGTAATTACTTCATTAAAAAGTAGACTTCCCTTGAAGTGTTTCATCTTCAGTGCTGGGATTTACATTAGATTAAAATTTTCTTTAGGAGGGAATTTCTTAAAGCATTTGGGAGATTATATTTCTGACATTTCAAAAATTACATCACTTATTCAATGCAGGACAAAACAAATCAGTAGAGATTGGTGAAGGTGAAGAGGGCCTACAACGTGTTTTAGCGGGCGTGCTGTTATGTCCTTAACAAGATGTGCTGAATGTCAGTGTGAACATGAGGCAAGGAAAATGTTTTGAGGAATAGATGGAAATCTACGTAGGGCTTTCATGCCCTGACAGATTCTCCTGCTTGAGACAGATGACTGCTATATTTTCTAAACAGGGCCCAATTTAATTAATAAGATTCATTCTGATGTTCTCTATATAAATTATAACTCACAGAAAGCAAGGAAACCAAGATGAAACAATCCCCCTGTACCTGTAATTCCTAGAGACAGTTTCGGTGAGAGCATTTTCCTGCCACTAGGGGGCAATTTTATATTAGACATTTTATACCTTCCCGCCCAACAAAGAAACTTCTTGGTTGCCAGCCTGGAATTATTGACAGGCAATCGTGTATTTCAAAGATGTAAAAATCTGATTTCTGGTATCAGTGTCAGTCTTAAATTTCTTTCAGAGATAGATAAGTCATTAGAGCCAACAGAAGCCGAAAAGCAGCACCTGTTGGGCCTTTCTAGAAAGGGAACTTTTATTTTTTTCCCTAAGAATAAGAAGATAATTTTCAAGTGAAGAGAAGGGTGTTTAATAAAAGCAAAGCCTTTTGAGGGTGCCTCCGTTTGAACTGCTGGCAGCTGCTCTTTGGTTTTGAAAAAATGTGGTTATTAAAAGGCTTGAGACTCCACTTAATGGTAACATTTTTTCTTATATAGTTGATCTATTTGGTTGATCCCACATATTTGTTTAGTGAAACAACTATTGGACAATAACAATGTCTTAGCAAACTCATGCAAAGCAGAGAAAAGGAAGGGCCATGGTTTGAAAGGGCAGCGCTGAGTCCGCATCTGTTCTGGTTGGCGCTTAGAAACAGCAGTCTTGTGGCTTGTTGCTGAAGACCCTACTTCTCCAGGTTTTAGACCATCTTTGTTCAACCTAAAAAAGCACTTTCTATCCTTAACATCCTGACTATCATTGTCGTTTGCAAAATCCAAATATCTGTTCTTATAACCCTGCATTTCATGGCTACATAGTATTGCCACACACAACCACCCCCCCAAAAAAAAAAATCAAGAGTGTTTCATAAAGGAAAGAAAATGTAGAAAAAGTACCATGCTAGCTCATACATGAGGGTACGTATAAGCAGATGAGTCAACAGGTAGAGTTCATATGCATGAATCCTATGTCTTTGTCCTTAAAGCATCCTAAAATGAATGCAGTCAGTTCCCTTCATTTCAAGTTGAACAGCAAGTTTGTTGATTCATTCTTTTCACTTTTTCTTTAATAGAACTATCTTGCTTTATTTTTCCGGCTGTTCTTAATGTTGATTTCTCCAAACTCAAAAATAATCTATGAACACTGTGCATACAATCTCATGGTTTTCCCTATTATACAACCAAGACAAAGTGCTAGCAATAATAATTTTGGGGTCATTTTTATTTAATGACTATTTGTGAAAATATAGACTCATAGATTATCATATAAAATATAAATTATCTTATTAATTATATATTGCAATAACAGATTATATAGAGTAAATAAAAGCAGTATAAACAGTATATCTAAAAGAGTTATAAATAAATGGATTGTGTAATCGCACCATTGAATTTCTTGAGTTTAAGGGCATGTGTAATTCACCAGTATACACCTAGAACCTTAGAAAAGATTGGCACAAAATACAAATTCAGAGAGAGATAAAACTGTGAAAATTTTAGTAGAGAGTGTCTCGGCTCTCTGAAGTATAAACAATAATGTTTAAATTTTAAAGGAGCCAAATAATTTTTGGATTTTTAAGGGATCCCTTATATTTGTAGGTTAAAAGTCATGCTAAACCAAGAAAGAAGACTGAAAAACAAAGAGAGTTATACATTTTTATGGGCATAAGTGAAACTTTTGAAATCTAGCTTTAAGACCTTTTAGGAACGACATTTTTATAGTTTATGGTTAAGAAATAGAAGCACAGAGGTGAGTAGCAATGATTTTCTACCACAACAGATACTCACAAAATGCTGCCAAGTATTGATCTATTGGAAACATAAATGCCACAATCAGCTTTTGAAGACAGGGGCAGTGAAAGTGTTCTTTCTTATGTTATTCTCTCTTCTGGAAATCCAAGAAGGCAAAATCCAGAAGATATGTTCACCTGGGAAAAACAACTGTGCCCACCATGTATTTGTAGGTATGAAAAATTTTAAATGGTTATTTAAACAAAAACATGGTAGTTAAACACAGCTGTAAATCATTTGAAGAAAGTAAAATACCTTCAAAAACATTAGGTTACACTTCAATTCCAGCTTTAAGGATTATCAATGCAGTAAGGGAATATAAATAAACTCTACTACATATACAGATATCTGTCTGGAACTTCTGTATCTCAAATCTTTAGTCCGCTAGAAGAGATGATCACTGGTAATGTAACAGGTAATCAGAATTGTGTTTCATGGTCCTTTTCAGTTTTACTTAAATCATGCTGTTCGGCTTCTCACATATCCTTTCCCAAGTGAGAACTGTAATGCACATATTAGTTTTGGGCATTTTGATTGTATAAATTCTGCAAAGACTATTTACACCCTTTACAACTGGGCGCTAAAGTATTAATTTTAATAGTTGTTTTCCTGCAGCTCATTGCAGCTTTTCTTGTCAGTAAAAACACTGGTCACATACTCCTATAGAGAGAAGTGTCATTTCTGCAAGAATCCCTTGCCTGTAATAATTCTTCCAAGAAAATTCAACAAGGTTTTTTTTGTAAGTTCAGATATTACTTCATATTCAGCAAGTCAAACAATATGGTGATCTTTTATTGGTTTTTATAGTGCATATGACTTTGTAAAAATAGACAAGAAGGTCTTTGGGTTTGAAATAGACAGGCAGGTTTTAGGTATCGCCTTGAGCACATGATTGACTCAGACTGAGTGCACTGTGTGACTTGATAAATGCAGAGCTCATTCAGTGTTTATTAGAGCTTATGAAAGAACATACTGGAGCTAGTACAGGAATAAGAGAAAGATCTAACTTAATCAAGGAAGAAAAACATTTGAAATGCAGATAAAATTTAGGTCAGTTGGCACCATTCTGGATAATGAAGGAAAACAAAGCCGAGAAAGGCCGACTAGAAGGGGCAGTAGTTAAAGATTGATGGTTATTGATGAAGAAGAGCTTGTAAGGTGCTCTGGAAGACTAGTAGGAAGCGAGCCATGAACTATATGCCCATCTCCTGTGAACAGTGGCTCAGGGGCAGAACTTCCTCCTGGAAGCCACAGAGCATCATGGAGGCTTCTGCAGATGCTGCAGTGCAAGTCGGAAAGTTACAGAACCAGAGCTTATGTCAGAGTGGTTACAGAGAGTGATGAAAAGGCCTCTATTCACACTGCAAGCAATCTGGTCTCTATTGAGTGTGAGGAGGAGACACTAAAGTGGTAGCCTGAGTGACTGTTCTGTTTCATTAGTTCTTAGGGGAGCAACGGTCTGATTGTGAGTATTGGGAGTCATTCCACACTTAGACTAGAATGATATCAGTTTAGATATAAATAAGATACCACTTCAAACTTTTTAGTCTCAGTGCCTGGATTCATCAGAGCAGAGATTCCTGAAATAGGAGTCAGGGTGGAAACGTAGTAGTAGACTGGGAAAAAGTGTAAGGATTCAGGTACGTGCAGACAATGGGAGGTTTTCATCTTAACCCTTCAAGGGAAGATGTTGAGGTTGTAGGGGAAGAACTAGCCCAGCAGTATAGAACTTGAAGTGTTCAGGTGTAGGTTTTGGTTCACTCTATGAGACTCAATGAAATGACCAACAAACTGACTGAGATGCAGAAGGACTGAGGCCGAGTTTACCTCAAAATCCAGAGATGGAAAGAAAAAGATATGGTCAAGGAGGCAGAGATGCTTACTGAGAAGTTTTTCTTCTTCCCTAAAATGTCTTCTCTTGTGGGGTGACATATGTCTGTAATCCTAGCACTATGGAAGTAGAGGCAGGAGGATCAGAAGTTCAAGGTCATCCTCAGCTATATATCAAGTATTATACTGGGGATTAGCTCCCCCATACCCATTTAAATTCTGGGCTGGCATGGCAGCCTTCCTGTAATCCTAGCACTTGGGAAGCAGAGAAAAGGGTTGCCAGCGGCAAACTAATCAGGTAGACTGATTAAATCAGTGAGCTCTGAGTTTAAGTGACAGACCCTACCTTAGTAAATTAGGTGGTGAGCCATAATCCAAGAAGACACCTGCAGCCAACCACTGGCCTCCATAAGCATGGACACAATTGTCTTGTGCATCCAAATGCACATGGCACCTACATATAAGCAAACACACATATACACACACACATACCACACACATATAAACTGAAAACCAAAAAATACTTACTACCAGATGTCCTTTTCTGAGAACCAAAGTGACTTGGATTTTGTTGTAATTTAGAAATATTTGGAAAAATAGAAAAAAAAACTTGAGTACAGAAGAATATTTACAGTTTCGCTTAGGTGTGATTTCCTTGACTTGGAATACTAGCATCCACTATTTCTCCATGGGAAGATTCACTTTTGGGGGTACACTATCTGAAGTAAACTGTCATCATCAAGAATGTAGGTTTTATGAATCTTTATTGTGATAATGCCCTTCTACCAAAAGGACTAAATTAGAGTTATGTTCTGTATTCGCAAGAAAAGGTCCCCTGTCACAAGGACTGATCCAGATGACCAATGGAGGAGGTTATCCAGCGGAGTGGGGGGGAGGGCAGCGGGGAATTGGGGATAACAACTCATTGTTTGCCCACTAAATGTTGTAACTCATTATGGACAATAAAAAAAAAGAAAATTCTAAGAAAAAATAATAAAGTTACTCTAAGCACAAGACAGCTGAAGTATGTGCATCGCTAGCTCCTCTATTTTTTTTGTCTAAAATTAAAATCATCAAACCTATGCCCACCCTTGTTCACAGTGACACAAAGAATCTATATGGTTCTGTTTTGCAATAAGAATATATATTTTCACTTAAAAATAAGACTGTGAGTTAAAATGTGTAATATCTTCTGTAAAATTTATGTAGGTACATATGGTGGGATTGGTTTCCACCAAATGGGGCCTACCCTCAGATTGTGAGAGTGAGGTGAGAGAGGTAGACTCTCAAGGAAGTATTTCCATAGGAGGCAACAAGCTACACAGTAGTTCTGAACTGATTATTATTAGTCCAATTAGTATTAGAGTCTGAGTTAGAAAGGAAAAAAAAGTGAAAAGTAAAATAGTGTGCATAGCAAAAGGCAAAATACCCATACTCTTCCAAAACATGAAGGTTTTGGAATCTCCTCTTCTTGGCTCCATAAGAGGCCTTCTTATATTTCATGACATATTTCTGTACCCTCAAGAAATTCCTAAGAAAAAATTAATAAAGTTACTCTAAGACCAAGACATGTTGTGGTAAGTACATACCTAGCTCCTCTGGCTTTTGTCAAAAATCAAGAACACTGGACCTATACCCACCCTTTTTCACAGTGACAAGTGGACACAAAGGCTGCTTTATGATCATTTGATCATTATTATTATTATTGAAAACTTATATATGCATTCATTTTTAAATAAGCAATTTAATTGTTCTTAGCTCCTATTCTTAAAGAAATAATATATTTTGCTAAGAAAGATCAAGTTTGGGACTATTTTGGCATGATTATTAGCTTTACAGAATGCTGTACTTTATTGAATAAGTTATCTGAATAAAATAGAATATCTGTTTGAAATAGTATATACTAGAAATATATTTGAAGAATAAGCAGCACCAAATTTAATGGCTGTATACCAGGTAGATTTCTCAGGCAAATCTGGAAGTATATATAAAATGATCACTGTTTATATAAAATTATTATGGAAAGTTCAGATTTTGGGGCCAGGGAGATGACACTTCAGCTAAAGACACTTTCTTGAAAAGCCTGACAGCCCAGATTCAATTCCTCAGAACCCATGCAAAGCCAGATGCACAAAGTTGTGTTCATTTGCAGTGAAAGGAGGCCCTGGCATGCCAATTCTCTCCCCTTTCTCCTTGCTAATAGATAACAAATACTAAAAGAAAGAAAAGCCTAGATTTCACACAGAGCATGTCGACCTGCTAAGAGATATCAATTTGTCTCTGATGGTGCAAAGTGAGTCCTTGCTTGGGAAAGGAGAACAAGGGCAAAAATATGATCAAATTCTCACCTGTGACATAAGGTTTTGTTTAGTTTGGAAATTATTTATTTCATGTTTGAACAGATCTATCACTTTTGGAAAATCAAAATGAAACCCTTATTGAATGTAATTAAAATACAGTTCTTGACTAGGGGCAAGTTTTTAAAGGCATAAGAGCATTGATTATATCAAATAGGAAAATTCATATATATATATATATATTCATCATACAGAATATTAAAATATAAATAATAAAATAAAATACTTTAATCTTAACTAGTCTGTACTCTTTAAATGCATGTTATGAACATGTTTTTATTAAAATTTTATAAGCAAGGTAAAGGATGGCATCACAAATTCCTGAAAAAAGATATATTAATATTTAATAATGATGAGTTTAAAAATTAAAGCTTCAAAATTAAAGTAGATGAACCATCATTTTTGTATTTTTGGTAGAGTGATTTTAATCAAAATAACAATTTTTTGTTGAATCAATAATTCCCTCATAGAAATTTAAAAGAATCATACGTATTTATAGATATTTGTATTGCTAATAGGTGCTTCATCAAAACTATCTAACTATAACTATTTTGTTATAGATAGAACCTTAGTTGTTCATCATTTAACAACTATTAACTCCCTTGGTTCCCAGAAAGATTCTTTGTTTATCAGTTATTTTTCATTGAGTGGTGGTGTGCACCTTTAGTCCCAGCACTCCAGAGGCAGAGGTAGGAGTATTGCCATGGGTTTGAGGCCACCTGGGGACCACATAGTGAATTCCAGATCAGCCTGAGCTAGATTGAGACCCTATCAAAACAAACAAACAAACAAATAAATAAACAAATAAACAAAAAACAAAACAAAAAAAAAACCCTTGACCCAACTCAACTTCGGATGAGGAAAGTGTTTATTTCTGCCTACAGATTTGAGGAGAAGTTTCACAGCAGGGAAGACATGATCACTGGAGTGCGAACAGAGCTGGTCACATCAACAGAGTCAGAAAGCAGATGATGATCCGGATGTAAGGACAGACTTTAATATCCCAAGGCCTGCTTCTTCCAGAAGACTCTGCTTCAAAGTTCCCAGAGAGCACTGTTGAGAGACAAAGTATTCAAACACAGTTCCAAAAATATGCCAAAGTCCAAAGTCTCTTCTGAGATGAAAGGCAATCTCTGAACTTTTATATACTGCTAACATACAATGGCACAGAGTCAACATTCCCATTCCAAAAGGAAAGAACTGGGGCGGAACAAGGGAAAGATCATTAGTCTTAAATTACAAATGTTCCACAAATATGTCTAGTCAACAGAGAATGAATATTTAACTGAATAATGTTGAGATGTGCATATTAAAATACTATTTGTATTATGTTATTATTGGGTTATATCTCTATGATATTCTATGAATTATGATGTACAAGGGTATGAAATGGGTAACTATTAGATAATCTAAATTACTATACATTACAGGATGACATTTTGATTACTTGAAGTTTAAAACATCTCTGTCATATTTTCACATAGCTTTTATTATGATTTATAATGACTGTATATCTTCTATTTTAAGAGAAATTATATTGTCAAAATTAGATAAATATATTAGTACACTTAAATTTTGTATATCACATATATTATAATATATTCCATCTATACACAGTATATATATATACACACATATATAAATATATATATGAGAGAGATTATGCACTGATGTGTTTGTATATACAGACTATCCATGCATATTATATTGTAACATTCTCCAAAATCCTAAATTTGTCCTTGGCGCTGAGAACATTTTTGAGCACAATGGTAATATAAGCATTTTAGAATCAATAAATGGCATGTTGTGTCATTCAGTTTCCCTGACAAGTAGGAACTCAAGTGGTTTACATCTCGAGGATATAATCCATAACGGTGGGGAAGGCATGAATGAGGAAGGCAGCTGGTCTCATTTCCTCTGCTGTCAGAAGACGGCAGAGATGAATGCTGGTGCTCAGCTATTTCTCCTTTTCATTCAGTTTGAAATCCCAGGCCATGGGATGGTGCCACCCACAGTTCGGGTGGGTTTTCCCAGTTTAGTTAATCTAATCTAAAATATTCCTTATGAGTATATCAGAGATTTGTCACCTAGATGATTCTAGCTTCTGTCGGGTTGACAGTATTGATAGTTATAAGTCCTACCCTTGTCAACCTGACAATTTTTAGCCATAACATTGCGCCTTTTACCTCCACAGGCTCATGACCATCACAAAATGCAAAGCACATTCAGCCTAACAGCAGAGTCCCCATCCATACTGTAAATAGTATCTCCGAAGTCCAAATTCTCATGTGAGACTCAAGCAATTGCTTCACCTAAAGCATTCTGGGAACTTTGTGGTGCAAAGTTCCAGACTCTACAGTATTCATCCCATTATCCTGGCCCAAAGGTCCAAGAACCACACAGTCACTGTAAGATTGCCCACATCTAGTCTCACGCTTCAGTATAAGTTACTTTCCTTGTTGCTGAAACAAAATACATGGCAAGAAATAAGGGGCAAAGTGTTTATAGGAGCTTATACTTTGAGGGGACACAGGAAGCTGGGAGGCAGGAACATAAAGCAACTGGTCACATTCAAGAGAAGCAGAGAGAGATGAATGTGATGGTTCACTTGCTTTCTTTTTATCCAGTCTGAGGCTCTAGCCCATGGCATGAATGGTGTGCCCACAGTTAGGTTGGGTCTCCTAACCTCCACTAACCTAATCTAGAATACCCAGAGGTTTTGGTCTTCTACATGGCTTTGGATACAGTCAAGTAGATGAACAGGATTTACCATTGTACATATGAAGTATGGTGGAAATATACATATTTTATTAATATATGATATTTTGAATGATGGAGTTCAATAGAACTAGCATAATATTTATAGTAGCGCAATATTTTTCTTAGAAACTACCATTTAAATTATATCCACGTTTAAGGGAAATGCTATAACTTTGGAAGAATTAGGTTATGTTAGGAAGTTTTATTTTAATACACATAATTTTTACCCAATTAAGTATTTGATAAGTTCCAGATACTGCTTTGAATCTATTTTGTCATATAGAAAGAACTTATTTTCCTATTTAAATAACCACACTGTATGTTTGGTTCCATCAATCGAATCACAAATGCATATCATGACTAGTCTAACGGAAAGCTAATCTTTTTAAATATTCTCAGATGAAATAATATAGATATAATTTCTGATTGCAATTCATTTATGAAATGGTATTCATACTTAATGTGTACACTTATTAAAAGGAAGACATATGTTAATAAGATCAGTGTTAAACAATATAATTTAACATATTAAATATAAAGTATGAATCTTTATCTTTTAAATCTTTTAAACTTCAGAATTCTAGGACAAATGGTTATTATTGTTTATTTAAATTTAAATCTTGGTGTGTGTGGGATGCCACATGCATCCTGTGGCATAAATAGAAAATTCAGAGGACAGGTTAAGCTATTGGTCCTGCATTCCATTTTGTTGCAGACAGATTTCTGTGTTGTTCCTGCTGCACACAATAAGCCAATTGATCTCTGAGATTCTGGATGTTCTCTTTCAGGACCTCCTACCTCACTGGAGGAGCACTGGGATTACAAGCAGATCCTACCATGTCCAGCTTTATGGGGTTCTGAGGATCCAACTCAGGGCCCCCTGCTTAAGCAGCAAGTGCTTTACCACTGAGTCATCTCCCCGGCCCTCAGAACGTTTTCAACAAAGGAAATATAATATCTGTTTATTTCAATATTCTTTAAGAGATTTCAAAGCTAATTCTTATTTAGATATTTTACTTTGAATTTTAAATTTAAAACTTCATCTGGCTAAATTTTGTTTTACCAGTCAAGTATCTACCTGTATAAACATACTGGTTTAGATCAAAATGATGGCTTAAGCAGAGAACATTTTTTTTCTTTAAATCATTTTAGAAAATTAGTAAAAATAAATTATAGAGGGAAACACATCTATGTTTTGACATTTCTAATTTTTATTATTCACTTACCCTTTTGAGAGAATGGACACTAGAAATGTTGAGGTTGGTATCTATCCCAGTTCCATTACCAGGAATACAGTGTGTATTTAAAATATATTTATTGGTGAAAAAAAGAGAGAATAAGTGGGTTAACATAGAAGAAAAATCACCTTTAGAAAGATCATTGTAGTCATTCAAAAATAACCATTTAAATTAATTTGTCATAAAACAAATTATTCAAAACAAAGCAATGCCATCTTACTTCTCCATATGACTAGACAATTTTTTTTCTAAAAATCTGAAGTTGTACCACAGACTGAAGCTCCTATTACCATCTTTCCCATTTATCACCTGAAAGCATCTGTGCTCTCTTTACCCTGTCTACTCTCATCACCTCCACACATCACTTTAAAGCTTTGATCCTAAATGGACTTAGAAATTCCTACTTTAGTCTTCTTTAAAATTCACTAACCCACCTTTAAAGACTACTTAGCATCCTGACTAAAATCTCAGAATAAAGATATATTTTAAAATAGATTTTGAAGAACACTTTAGACCTCCAACATATTAAGAGCTTATAGGAAGAAGAAAGTACAGACCTGGAATTATTATAAAACTAAAAATGTTTGCTTTGATGTGTTTGCTCTCAATGCTAACAAAAATACTGAAAGAAATACAGAAAGCAAGCAAAAAATAAAGAAAAAAGGAACAATGGAATGGAGAAAGGGAAAGAGGATGACAGAGAAAGGAATTTGGGAAGTTAAATAAAATGTGTGTTACAAAGAGAGAAAGTGCTTGAGAAATAGAGTAGTCAAAGATTTATAGAATGTTTTATATAAAGTTGTGATTTTTAATTTTGAGTGATAGCTTGGTTGGATTAAAAAGTGACTGCAGGGACTAGAGAGATGGTTCAGTAGTTAAAGGAACTTGTCTTCAAAAGTTGATGGCCTAGATTCAAAACCCCAGTACCCATAATAAAGCCAGATGCACAAAGTGGTACATGCATCTGAAGTTTGTTTACAAAATGTCTGCTTTTGTGCACAAATTATCTTTATCTCTCTCTTCCTCTCTGCTTGACAATACATACATATATGCATATATACATATACAGTACATACATACATACCCAGTACATACATGCATACATATACAATATATACTTACACAGTACATACATACATACACAGTATATACATGCACAGTATGTACATACATAGTATATACATGCATGCATACATACTTACACAGTACATGCATACATACACAGTACATACATGCATACACATAGATATACACATACATAGGCAGTACAAACATACATAGATACATACATACACAGTATATACATACACAATGTACACATGCACAGTACATACATTCACACATACACAGTACATACATACATAAACAGTACATTAATACATACATACACAGTACATACATACACAATGCATCCATCCATACTTACATGCATACATACATACACTATATATACATGCACAGTACATATATACATATATACACAGTATTACATACATACACAGTACATACATACATACATACATACATACATACATACACAGTATATACATGCACAGTATACACATACACAGTACATACATACAAGAAGAATTGGGAACACAGCCTGGAGTGCATCTGTGAAGGCATTTCCACAGAGGACTGACTCAGGGAGTAAGACTTGTCCTGAACACAGACAACATCATTCCATGGACTAAGGTCCTGGACTGAATCAAAAGGAAACAGAAGACATCTAGCTGAGTGCTCACCAGCATTCTCCATTCTCTGCTCTTGATCCACTGAGATCTGGACAATCAGCCCCCACCACATTCCCATGGTCATGCTGACCCAGGAAAGCAGACCATGACACAATAAATACTTCCTCCTCGAACTTGTTGTCAAATATCCTGTCACACTTATGAGGAAAGCAGCCAATACAACAATCTAGAAGCTTCTACATAAGTTATGTGGTATAAGCATGAGCAAACTTCAAGAGAAGGCTTTTCCAGATGGAATAAGTTCAGAAACTTGCATGAATCTCAGGTGTGGGCAAGATTGATGTGTTTAAATATCAGGTCACAAAGAAGTAGGAGTGCAATTTTTTATTCAAGGAATAAAGTGGTAATAGCTGAATGCAGGATGTTCTGTATTTCAAAACAGTCCTCCTATCAACAATTGATGGGGGAGAATGCTGGCATAGGATGGAGACAGAAGCTTGCTCACAGCAGCAATTAGTATCTATATTGGATATGATGGATCAGTTTCTTCTACCTCCCTTTCACTCTGGCTTTAGAATAAGGGAAGATAAATAAAATTTTCTGGAAGGAACTATAGGACATCATTTATAGTGAAATAAGCCAGGACAGAAAGACAAGTATATAGACTTTTTGATATGTAGAATCTAAAATGTTTCCTTCCTTCTTTTCTTCCTTCCTTCCTTCATTCCTTGCTTCTTTTTTTCCTATCCCTTGACTTTCTTGTTGAGTGGTCTCTCCTTTCCTTCCTCCTTGCTTTCCCTTTCTCCTACCTTTACTCTAGTTCCCTGTAAATACTCTTGATACATAAAACTGCTTATAATCAACTTGACCTATTCCAGGGTAGAAATTACCTTTGAAAGACAACATGTGGTATTTGTCTTTCTGAGCCTATGTGAACTCTCTTAGTATGATCTATTTCCAAGTCCTTCCATTCTGCTGCAAATTTCATTATTCCATTTTTCCATACTGCTGAGTAGAATTCCATTATGCATATATATGCATATATATATGTATATATATATATATTTACCATATCTTCATTAAGCATTCATCTATTAATGGGCATCTGATCTGATTCCAGTTCCTAGCTATTATGCATAAAGCAATGATGAATATAGTTGAGCAAGTGTCTCTGAGGTAAATAGTATAGTCTTTAGGAAATATGTGCAAAAGAGGCATAGCTGATTCTAGTGGTAGATCTGTTTTCAGCTTTTTGAAAGCTTTTTGAGAAGAATCCATACTGATCTTCACAGAGGCTGTACATGCTTGCACACCACCAGCAATGTATCAGGGTTCCTCATTCCCCACACTCTTGTTTTCTTTTGATTTTTGGATGATTTCCATTCTCGCTGGGGTGAGATGGGATCTCAAAGTCACTTTAATTTGTATTTCCCTTAGGGCTAAACACATTAAACACCTCTTAGGTATTTGTTGGCCATTTTTATTTCTTCTTTAGAGAACTGTCTGTTCAATTCCCTGTCCCATTTACTTGAGTGTGTTGCTTGATATTTTCATTGTAGATTTTAGATATTAATCCTCTTTTGGATTTATAGCTGGTGAAGGTTTTCTCCCAATCTGTTGGTTGTATATTGAATCTATTGATGACTTGCTTATCAGTATAATAACTTTTTAGTTTCTTGAGGTGCCAGTGGTTGAGTTTGTCTATTTCCCTGGGATATTGGATTCTTATTCAGAAAGTCTTTCCTTATGCCTATATGATGGAATGTTCTTCCAATTATTTCTTCTAACCATTTTAGGATTTCCAGTCTTATGTTGAGGTCCTTGATAATTTGGAGTTGATTTTTTGTGCAGGGTAAGAGAAGACTTCCAAATTTCCTCTTCTACATGTGTCTATCCAGTTTCTCCAGCACCATTTGTTAAAGTCTTTTCTCCAATGAGAATTTAATGACTCCTTTGTCAAAGATTAGATAGCTATAATTATCAGAGTTATATCAAAGACTTCTGTTCCATAGATCTATGTGCCTGGTTTGTGTCAATATCATGTGGGTTTTATTACTGTGTAATATATAATATTATATATTTAAATCAGATAGGATGATACCACCAGAGATGTTCCTTTTGCTGAGGATATTTTTGACTAATGAAGTCCTTTGGTGCTTCCATATGAATTTTGAAACTGTTTTTTTTTCCCATCTCTGAGAAGAATATTGCTGGGGAAAAAGAAAGGAAAGAAATTAAGAAAGAGAAAAAAACAGAGGATGGAAGGGTCTTTGGGGTTATTCAGAGAAGGGGCAGTGGTGGGAAATTACATAAAGCTAATGACAACAATCAATATCACAGAAAACTTTCTCCTGGGCAGCATTTTTATAATATATAACTCTCAATAAGAAGGACAGTGATAGTCCAGACAAAAGTGCCCTGTAGAAGGTGGAGAAAGCTTAATCCTAAAACCATGGGCACTGGATGATAAATCCTAGGCCATTGCCAAAGTACATGGTTACCTGCCAGAGCTAAAAGATAAGACCCTATTGCTGAAGATTCCACAGGCTGAGGTCAAAGGACAGTGAGAGACTATAATTGAACTGAGAGGAAAACGAATTTCCATTGTGCTGAAAAATGTGATGGAAACTCCTGGGGGATAATGGTGCCCAAAAGCAAGAATATGCAGAAGATCCTGCAAACTATGAAATCAACCAACTGGACAAGAAGTAAACACTGTTCACTAGTGACTCACAGCCAATGTCTGTAACCAACTGTTCTCAGATTGGACATGAGCCCCGCTCAGTGGGAGAACTCATTCCTGGTACTGGCAAACAAGTCAGGATCCATGGGTAGGAAATTCAGACACCAGAGAAAAGCTTCCCTTCCTCTTTGGCTAAGATTGGGTATCAAAAGTTTTTCAAATAACTATGCTTAACCCCTTTAATCCAAAATGCTTTCATTCTTGGTTGTCTTATCTTGCCAATGGCAGAGACTACTGGTGTGATCTAGGATCTATCAATACAGCAAGAAAAAAATAACTCCCTACCAAAAGATGTGTCATGTCTATCTCATTTGTTTGGGTCTAGGAGACATTGCAGAGACATGAGTACTGCTCTCACCTCTAACCTGGTAACCACCTACTGGGCGATGTTAATAGACACTGTTCTCTCAGACCTCATCAAAGCAGACATACAGAGGCTACAGAGAACTCACCACTAAATCAGACTTCTACCAAGCCCATCAAGGCTCAGGGAGCATTGCGGATGAAGAGAAAGAAAGATAGTATGAGCCGAGGAATGGGTAGGTATATCCGAAGGCAGGTTCCCTACCAACCCTCAGAGACAACTTTGTCCTTCAGAACCTCATAGTGAACACCAACCAATACCCTGTAAAGACTGAGCTGAGGATTAGAATTTAGATAATGCCCAGCTAAAATTCCAATGCACCTCAAAATTTAAGGTGTACCCAAATTCTTGTCTATAAGGTTAAAGTTAAAGAATTAAAATCATAGACAACCAGAGGTTATAGTGGGTGACTTTATTTAAAGGAAAATGGGGGTGTTACAGAGTTCTCCAGCCACCAGTGTGGGGAGAACAGGTGGGAGAGGTTTTAGCCAAAATCTATGCTGTTTAGGCAGGAAAGAGAAAGATAATAGAGAGCTCCCATCATGAGAAAAAAGGTTCATGTGGGGAGATCTTGAGACCCCCTCACCCCAGCCTAAGGGGGACCTGCCTTTGGATATACCTAGGGGCTGGGGTGAGGGGCCTTACCTAGAAAATGAAAGTCCTCCTTCTATGATGCCTTGTGGAAGAAGAGAATGGACTTTGTTTTAGGGAAGTTTTTAAAACTTCCACCAGGTAAGTCAGAAAGATAGCTGATTGGTCTATACCTGACCAGCTAACCAACTAACCTGGTAGCCACTAGTTTTAGCATCTAGGTTTGAGCTCTGGCTAGAGACACCTACCACTCAAGGGGAGGGGGGTCTATGGAACTTGTCTGAAACTCTCACAACCCCACTGCCAAGGGCTCTCAGTGGAATAAGGCCAGGGGAGAGGAGATATGAAAGTATAGCCTTTTAAAAACAAAATTAAAAACTGTGAAAATGCATATATAAGCACAGATGCCCATGTGTAGGCATACAGATGGAATGAAAAGGGATAAAAGTGAGTCAAAAATTTAAATTTTGCCTGGTTTGGTGCCACAGGCCTTCAATCCCAGTACAGGGAGGCAGAGGTAGGAGGATCACTGTGAGTTTGAGGACATCCTGAGAATACATAGTAAATCTCAGAGTGAGACTCTACCTTGAAAACACGAACAATCAAAAACAACAACAAAAAATTGATAAAAGTAGATGTGATGGAGGTATGGATCTCCACCAAATAATTTGTTAACCCTCAAGGTGGTGGTATTAGGATGTAGAACCTCTGAGAAGAGACTGGGTCACAAGGTTAGAGGTCTTCTGAATGAGATGAAATTAGAAAAAAAGGACCCAGAGAGCCCCCATGCTTCTTTCCCTTTAAAATAATGCTATGATGATATGCAACACAAAGACAGCCTTATCCTGAATTCAAGCATTCAGCAGCCTGTTCTTAGACTTTCAGAATGGTGAGAAATAAATTTCTATTGTTAACAAACTAAAAAAAAAGAAAGGAAAGAAAAAGAAAAATAGAAATAAGAAAGAATAAAATATTGAGCTCCTCCAAAGTAAATGTAGAGTGGAGGTTACTAGGGCTGGAAAGAATCCCGGGAAGATTTACAATTGTTCCGAATAAATCTTTATATATTCAAAGTTTAATTAATCAATTCCTCCTTCACTGTCATATCAATGGTTTCTGATTGCTGGCTCTTGCAAACAAAATGACTTTTTTTTTTAATATTCATCTTGGTATATTTTGGAAATGCTTAAAAATTCCTAGCCAAGTTCAACCCATCAAACAATCAATCAAAATCAAATAATGCCAAATGCACAAGGCTAAAATATCAATCCTTTCCAAAATTATGGAAAATATTAGGGTGCTGTCTCTAGGCATCATTAAAGCATTTCTGGAAAAGAAAAGATGTGCCTGACTGATATGAATTTGTGTATTTCTTTATACTGCCCCTCTTATTCTTTTGTGTTAGTATCCTTCATGTACATTCACAACAGTTTCTGTTAGGTTGTCTGCCTTTTGTTATTGCTTTTTTGTTTGTTTAATTGTTTGTGTTGTGTGTATTGTGAATTAAGAATCCTATTATTTTCTGTTATATATTTTATGGTAGTTTTTCCTAAAGATTCAGTTATTTTGATATGCCTTGCTAGACATTGGTCAATTCAGACATTGAGTTTTCCTTCCTTTTAAATGTTTTATTGAAGGCAAAACTCCTCAGCAATTGTATTTCACAAAATTTAAGGGCAAAGTTTAGTGAGTTTATATAGTGGTGCATATTTATGTCAGCACTACCCAGACCAAGAAATGGAGAATTTCCAGCACACTCCTGGATTTTTATTTTGTCTTCCTTTCCCTGCCACTTCAATTCAGCAGTTCTAGAGTAACAACTATTCTGATTTCTACAGTCATAGATTTTCAGCCTATTTTGAATTTCATGCCAATTAAATGACAAACAACAAAAAGTATTTTCTCTTCTGTATGTGAGTTCTTTCAGCTGAATGCGTTTTTGTGTTCACTGTTTCAATATATTTTATTTTAAATTTGATATGGTGTTGTGAATATAATAAAATTATTTATTCTGTTAGGGATAGCTATTTGTTGTCCAGTTTTTTATTATTATGAAGACTATTTTAAACATACTTATTATTGCCTTTTAGTGGATACAGGTACTCTGTTCTCTTAAATATAGACATAGAGTATTTATATATTTGGTTTGATATGTTTTTTTGCTGAAATTTACATTTCTCTGATTTTCAACATAACTATGTAAACATAGCAACCATTCTTTTGTTTAGTGATGTTTGTGTATTTTTGAAGAACTTTTTTGCCTATGCAAAGATCACAAAATAATTCATCCTATTTTCTGCTGTTAGAGAATTTTATTTTAACCAGAAAACTCAGGTCTGTATTTTACTTTGAATTAGTATTTGTATTGATAGATTAAAAGACAGTAGTTAAGGTGTTTCCATAGACAAAGCAGATTGATTAAAAGCCCAGATCTTTCCCATTGAATTATAGTAGCATTTATCATAAATCAATTAATTATGAATGCTCCTTTTGCACAGTATCCTTGTAAATCTGAAAGTGTGGTCTATGGACTAGACTCCCAGCAACTATGTTTAGAGAACATTAGAATATACATTCTTCCCTTAGTGAGCTCCCAGGGAGAAGCATGTATGTGCTAAGCATCTGGCTACTTTCCTGGAGAGAAGGAAAATACAAGCTCTTTCAAATTATTACACCTATACATCATCCTGCCATAGTGAATAGATCACCAGATAAAATCCAAATGCTCAGAGCAGACAATAAATATTGTAAACGGCTTGAGTCTGGGTGAGAAGTATGACTCAGTGTGGGCAGCAGAGATGAATACTGAAGAGCATGCGTATCACGGCTAAGCAGAAAGCAGCAAGGCAGTGACACGAAAAATTACTGTTTTCAAATTAAGTTAGAAAAAAATGAATTAACAGCACTTTTTGCTTTCTGACATATGTAATATAGGTTGGAATTCATAACTTGTGAAGACATGATAATGAGGACTGACAGTGTAAATTAATGACAAATTTGCTATGACAGAATAATGGTATTGATAAATATAAAAAGAAAATGGAACTACATGACCTTTACTCCTTGTATATTAGTCAATGCTACTCTCTGCAGTGTAAGCAACCAGATTGGATGCGTGTTCCCGTGTTACACAAGCCGTTGCTGACCTTTCTTAATAAAGATATTTATTTGATAGCAGACAAGTGACAAGGATCACAGATAAAGAGAGACGAATGAGTGTGACTTTTGGGAAATACCATTGGTGTTCTCGTGTAAATGCTATAGGCTCAGAAAATCTTCAACAGTTGAAACATCAAGGCAAAAATAAATTTGCCTTGCCTAAATGATATCATTTTGAATAAAGAGCTCTACAACATATGTTTTCTAAGTGAGAACGTATATTTTCCTCACATAATGTTTTCACTAAAAATATTCCTGTCACATAAATGATATGCTGAGTTGTCTACTTATAAAATTTTTAACATTTAGTTAGATGTCATGGTCTATGTCTACCAAAAAGCTGTAACGAGTTTCTTATGGGGATTAAAAACGAAACATAACAAAACAAATTCAGCTCAAGGAAATTTTTTCCTTTCGAAAAGCTACTTAAAATATGATGTCAGGTTCTTCTTTTTCGCTTCATCATTTTCCAGTGACAATTTCCATTCTTAAAAGCCAAAGGCAAGGTTTTTGTCGATTGTCTGCTGTGTAAATGGTGTTCATCAAATACATTTATTCCTCCAAGAGTATATGAGTTGGGGTTATGTTGGAAAATTCTCATTATTGGGTTCATCATACTTCTGTAAATTGAATACAAAGCTGTATCTTCTCCGACTGTGATCAACGTTAGAGATATGCATCACTATGGATAACCAATCAAGTTCTTCTCATTAAAGTTTGTTAATTGTTTTCTCAATTGCAACTTATTTGTAACTAATCAATTACTAAAGAATATTAACACTAATAAGTTAAATTGTAGATAAATATATGTGTAATTATAATTAGAGCTATAAATTTATGTTTTGTTTTTCAAGAATATTGTTGCCAATGTTATGCCCTTGCTAAATTTATGTAAGTGTCCTACACCAAGTTTTACACTGGAGTGAACTAACCCTTAAAAAAATACTAATCTTTGATTCTATAGCAGCAGTTCTAATTCAATTAATTTAATGTGAAGCTTGGTTTTCAGAATTATCTGAAATATTTTCAAGTGAATCTATTGAGTATAATGTTTTAGAATATCTGTATTAGATTAAATTAATACTAGGCAAAACTAGATAATTTCTGCATCAAAAGAGACAGTAGCACACACCTTTTTTTTTTTTTTTAAGTGTGAACAGGGCCTGGTTATTAGGGAATCAGAAGGAACTCATGATATCAGTGTAGTAGATGGTTCCACGATGCTGGGAGGAACATCCAACCAAATAGTTTCATGGATGGAAGAGATCCAAGGGAAGTTCCATCAATGGCAGAAGAAGCTGGCTCCTATTCATAAACCCAAGCAGAGACCACCACCAGCCAGCACAAACAAAAAAGCAGCAAGCAGGGACCCCACTGGAGCTCAAGCCTCTCTGCATAACTTTGGGCTGGAATTCAGATCCATTCTTGGTGACAAGCACCCTGTAGCAGGAATCTATCTGCTGGGGGTTAAAGCTGCAAACTGAATTTTAATAAAACTCTTAAAAGTCTATGGGGGACATGCATTCAAAATACCACATTCTGCCCCTGGCTTTCACAATCTTTTCACATTGCAAGTTGAATTCATTCCAGCTTCAAAGGTCCCATAGTCTTTACCAACTTTAAAGACTATTCCTTAACTGTGGCTCCTGTAAAATCAAAACAAATTACACACTTCCAACACAGGGCACAGAGTAAACATTTTCATTGCTATAAGGCATAACAAGGAGAGTCATCACAGGTAAACACAAAACATTGGCAGTTCAAATGTGACATCCATAACCAGTGGTGACAGTCTCAGAATTTCCAGCTTTCATCCCTGTAGCTGGGCTGAGAAGCCAGGGAAAACTTTTCCCAAATCAACAGCCCTCCACGGTAGCCTTGGCACAGTCCTGATATATCCAAAAGGTCCCTTCTCCACTGCAAACCACGGTCCATTCACTGGCCTACAATACAGTCCCGTCACCCTGCTCCATAATCTGCTCCATGTGAGCATTAGCTCCTGGAACTGCACACACCTTTTTATAACTAACCATAAAATATAATTTTGAATTTATTTATTTATTATTTATTTATTTTTGTTTTGTTTTTTAAGATACGGTCTTGCTCTAGCCTGGGCTGGCCTGGAATTTACAATGAGTATCATTTATGTTTTATGTGTGTATGTGTACCCGTATGAAGGGGTGAATCTGTATATGTACACATGGGTGCATTTGTATATGTGTTCGCATGTCTGACCAGGCCAGAGGGTGATCTCAGGTGTCATTTTCAGAAACAGCATTCACTTCAGAAAGGGTCTCATATTTCCCTGGAGCTCACCAATTACAGGTGTGGCTGGTTTGTAAATCACAAGGAATCCTCCTGTCTCTGCCTCCATAGTATTGGGATTACAAACACCATACATGGCATTTGTATACACATATGCACAATTCTATATGAGGTTTATTTATATTCCATTTATCCCAATAATGTCCATAATTTTTTGACAAAAATATGTTTTTGTTTGAGATGTTTTTATTTTTTTATTGCAGTTTAGTTGGTTATGGTTAAATGCAGATGAAAAGATGTAAAGAAAAGTGTGAGATGAGTACATACATGTCACATTTAATATCATAATCACAAAGCAGACAAGCAAGTCTAAATGGAAAATCTAATGGAAGTGAAAAGGAAAACCATAAAGGTCCTGGGAAGCTAGATTTAGAGAGGAGAATTAAGTGAGAATTAAGATAATAATGGTGTGTGCTACCCCTGAGCTGTGTCAGGTTAAACCTTCAGTAATGAATAACTGCCAGTCAGGAACCTGTTCATCTAATAACTGACAGAGGTCTGTGACTATGAAGAGATGTGCCACGATAAGCATGCTGTTTTCTTCAGATTTCATTCAATGTTTCATTCAACCTAAATGATCTGCTTCTGAGTACCATGTACCATAGAGTTTTCTTACATTTTGCAATCCATTCTTTTCTTAGTGTTACTTTTTAGTAATCTGGAAGCCAAACTCTCATCTCAGAGAGAGGACTTTTAATAAGGACTCATGTACTCCTCTCTGCTGTATATTTCTTTTCCCTTATTTGGTTCTAAAGTGGTTAATGGCTGAGAAAATAGGAAAGTTCCTGGTTTCTGGTTTATAAACTACTAACTATATAAATCTGAGTAGATCAATTACATTTCTCAGCCTTGGCTCTAAATAAGTGTCATATTTCTGTTACCGTACACATTTAGATCCCAAGATCTGCAAAACAGTCCTGACTCTTTCTTAAAGAATTTAGGGGCAGTAGTAAACTCAAATCAGTAATCAGTAAACAAAACTTAGAACCAATTCAATCATGGATTCGCAATGCCATAAAGGCAGTTTCCATCATCAGCTGCCTAAAAGGTAGGTGAACTTATGAGGGTTTGTAAGTAAATATTATTTGAATTTCAACAGTTTTCAAAAAATACACATGGAAGTTACTTTCTCATTGCCGGGACAAAACAATTGATCAAAATCAGAGTATGAAAGGCAGGGTTTCTCTGAGTTTACAGTTTTGAGGGGAAGTTTAATCATGGCAGGGAAAGCATCGCAGTGCAGACAACTGAGTGTTCTATTATCACAGCATCAGGGTGAGGAAGTAGTTTAGTGAGCTAGCTCTGAACACCTAGTTGGTTGTACTAATAAGTCTCAAGTTCAGCTCTCAGAGACTCACCTCTTCCAGCAAGGGTCTACCTCCTAAAGGCTCTAATACTCTCCCAAATTTCCATGAATTTGGGACCAAGAACCAAGAATTTAAAACACATGAAGCTATGGTGGACATTTTATATTCAAACCATGATAATACTTGGGATACAACCAGTGTTTTTAACCAGACAAATTAAAAATCACAAGATTATAGCCCACTGTCAAAGGAGAAAACAACCAGTGCACTTCATCTCATAAAGGACCAGATATTGGATTCAGCAAACAAAGGCTTTACAATAAATATAGCCAAACAAATAACTGTTGGATAAAGAAATATAAATTTCTTAAATCATGCATGACTATATTTATATATAAAGCAATGAAAATAGGTAAAATCTCCAAATTATATAATAATGGCCAAATGACATCAAACAAACAGGAACAAATCTAACAAGATTCAGTAAACTCTGAAAATAAGCTATTAATGCTTCTTGAGAAAACCTAAAGATGATCTGAACAATTACACATATGTTGCTTATGAAATAGTAAGCAAAACAATAGTAGGAGAATCTGCCACACCCCATCCTGCCCCCAGGGATAATGGGCACAGGAGTCTTGGGCTTTTGACCTGGGTTAAAGCATCAGGTATGAATTCTCTTTTGTGGAGCATGTCTCAAATCCAATCTAATAGGAATTGGTTTCCCCCATAGCAGTCAGGTTACTATTGCCACTACTGCATCAGTGGGCACCTCTTGCCTCACAGTGAGGACTGTAGCTTAAATGGTCAACAGGCAGATGAGGCTACTGATGAGATTCTCCCAGAATACCCTGCCTAGCCCCTTCCAGAACACTATGAGCTACCCAGTAAGGAGGAAGCTCCTAGTTCCGTTCCTGCTTAAAATTTCTCGACCTCCTGCAACTAGCCATGGAGTCTTCAGCAATAGGATTGTACTGTTTGGTTCTACTTGACAACATATACAAATTATCAATGATTTCAAGTTATATGGTATAGACACTTTAAATCCATATACAGCCTCACTGTAAATTTTGTCCTTCCTTTGCCCTTCTGTGATCAATGCTTCAAGCAACATTCACACTGATTCAAAATTGAGGTTAATGCTGAAGACAATATGGGATAAACCATCGACAATGTGCATATGTTTTTACAAATTCTCTTCAGAATGAATAGAAAAAGAATTTAGTACAGGCTTCAGCCTGTACTATATAGTTGTAATGGTTAGGTTTTATTGTCAACTTGGATCTTTTTAATTATCTTGGGAGGGTCTCTGAGGATGTTTACAGGAAGGCAGCCTCTCAGCAAGGGGCAGGATGTAAAGAAGCTCAAAGAAGCTAGAAGTAAACATCCTTTCCTCTGTGGGCAGGGCAGGAAGGAAATTCCAGAGACCCAGGAAGCCATTAAGTCTGGGGAAGGGTTGTAAGACCCCACCCTAAGGCTATATCAAGGGGAAGAAATTCTCTTTGTTCTCCTGCCTGTTTGCTGTTCTGTGTGTATTGTGTTGGTGATGGGTTTTACTCTTTGCTCAGACCTGTGAAAGAGGACCAGCCTCTTTCACTGTTACAGAACTTCCCCTCAATCTGTAGTTTCAATAAATACTTTCCTCCCCTAAATTGTGTCTGGTTTGAAGATTCATCTCAGCAGTGTGTGGCTGACCAAGACAATAGTGTAATATATGACCTCACAGTGTGTGTGTGTGTGTGTGTGTGTGTGTGTGTGTGTGTGCGTGCGCGCGTGCGGCACGCACTTGAGCAGCATGTATAAACATGCTCTCTGTTCCCACCCTAGACTAGATGAGACAGAAGTTCTGGGTACTATACACTAAGCAGTGATAGAGTTTAAAATCTCATGAGATGGTTCAAAGGGGCTGCTGTGAAGAGGCTGTGTGAAAGTTGTAGGTTTAGAGATATTACTCTGCTCTAGAGGGTGTGAGGACTGTTTCCTTGAGTCTGTCATAGATATTCAACATGATTTGTAGACATCGTTCTGGTCAGAGGTCAAATATTACACCTTCTCCATTCTTTTGAAGTCAGGATCATCGTTTTAGGCTAGAACTTTTTCTCTTTAGATTTGTTTTCAATCACAGCTGGTTTGTTAATTAGATACAGGGTCTGACTTCCTTTCCCATGAAACATAATTCTGTTATCAGCAAAAACACATTCTGCCCAAGGTGATTTCTCCAATGATGTTAATCCTTCTTTTTAAATCCATGAGCTAAAGAGCCATCCAAATGAAGGAATAAGTAGTCATTTGGTCTAAAAAGACTTTCCTTTTAGATTACAGATGTTTTAACCCACTGGAAGTGTTTGATAGAGAATTATCAGGGACTTCTAATTAATTGTGTACACAACGTTGACATAATTCTGTTGGGATACATTCCTAATAGTCCATGTACATGGGGTAGAAGATTCTATTTATAAATATAAATGAATCAAATGGTTTACAACCTTGACACAAAAGAAAATAAAAAAATCAGAGCATGGTTGGCAACAGCCTCACAATTACATTCTCAGTTAATGAATGACTTGCTTGAGAATCCTCTTTTATCTTTGCTTTCCAGCATGCTCCTGGAAGTACACAGAAAAGCAGAATTTCAGTCACAGCTTTAACAGGAGACTCTCGGAGAGACTCCATTGCAGACATTTTTAATGACTCTTGGCTAGTTAGGAGATCTTTGAATTTGCATGTATTCATATCATAACCTCACTCTTGCACACACATAGAAAAGTATAACTTATAGAAAGGACTTAATAAAGTTTCAAAATGTAAAACTTAAAGAGATTGTGAAATTTGTGGCAAACTTGTTTGCCACAAGAAATTGATGTTGTTTGTCTTGGGTTTATGCATCTTACACTTCATGTTTCATTTGGAATAATAATACAGCAATACCAATCAATTTTTTATTTAATGGTAGGTCTAGATGTTGCTTTATTACATGTCTATACAGGATTTAGATCCTCATAAGAGAATTCCATATCTTATATAAAAAGCAGATTCACATGCTTAGTTATCTAAAGAGCAGCCAATAAGCTTTTATTAAAATGATTGAATTATTTTACTTTATTTCTGATATTTATTTTCTTCTTTTTCAAAAGTGTATCAGGAAAATACACAAGAATTATTCACTTAATTTGATTTAATGCAAATGTTAGTTCCTTACCCTTCATAATGGAAGCCTGTTAGTCTTCTTTCTGTCTGCCACATTTAAAGTTTGCTCTCATGAGGGCAGGAAATCCAGTTTTTTGCTGCTCCTGTATCTCCTGTAGCACAGCTCCATGGAAATACAATAGATACATAGATGTTTATAAGTTTTGTTTTGCAGTAAATAGAATTAAAACTTACCTAAGTTTGTAAAACTAATTCCATGTATTCATTGTAAATATGCTGTTTTGATATTTGTAGCTAAAGGGTGAATTTTTTTCCCTAAACCAACTTTTCTCCTCCTAGAACTAGAATTGGATCCCTGTCCTACAGGTAAGATGCTCAGTATTTTTCATCTCTGGTCTCACAAGTTATTATAATAAATAGGTTATGAAAGGCAAATAAAAAACCTGCTCAATAAGTAAAACATGACATGTACCACAGCCTTCCAACAGCAGCTAATGTTTCCACTGTGATTAATTTTAGGAATAAATGCAGCATAATTACATTAAAATCAATAATCTTCACAGCAGAGATTAGTCTGCTCAAACATAGCCACTTTAATATCTTAACAACTAAAGATACATGATACATGATAATCAAAAATAGATGATAAAGATACATGATAATCTCTGGATTTTAAATTAACAAGATTTAGAATCACTATTTAATCAAATCTTTGGTCATGACATAAGTGAAGGAGGTTCTAGATTAGATTAATTAAGATTTGAGGATCCACTCTAACTATGGAGAGAGCTACCCTCTAGGTTTGGTCAATATATTGTACAAAAGAGAAAGCATCACTCACTCTACTTCCTCCCTGTTAATGTGATGCTGATGTCTGTTTCTGCTACGTTTTTACCACTATGATGGACACTTCCTTTCTAAACTGTAAACCAGAAATAAACCCTTTCTTTCCTAAAGCTTCTTCTAGTTTTTTATTTTGTCCAGTATTGAGAAAGTAATTGATATTATATAAAACATGTTTTGTTTAAAAAAGTCAACTCCAAATGAATTAAGGAACTTAATATAAAAGCTGTTTCTCTAAACAACTAGAAGAAAAAGTAGAGCATACTCTCCATGACATAGAGAAAGACTTCCTGAATAAGGCCATAGCAGTATATGAAATTAGACAAACAGTCATTGGGACCTCATAAAATTAAAAAGCTATTTGCGGGGAAGTAAATTATTAACAGTGAATAGACAAATTATCAAACGGAAGAAAATCTTCACCAGCTATAATTTTGACAGGTGCTTAATATCTAAAAATCTATAAAAACCCAAATAACTGTATACATAAAAAAAACCCAAATAACTAATTCTTGTGGTCAGCCACTTGGATAAATCTAAAAACCAGGTACAGTTTGGGGAGGAAAGTATTTACTGAAGTAGCAGAACCAGGGAAAGTTCTAGCATGGTGAAAGAGGCTGGCTCCCTTTAACAGGTCCAAGCAGAGAAACATCACCAGCACCTCAAGCAAGCACACTCAAACTCTAAACTAGCAAACAGCACAAACTCCAGGCTTGAGCTCAGACTGTTCTTTGCATTTGTATAGCTGGAATTCAAGATCCACCCCAGACACACCTTAGGGCTGGAGCCTCAGATCTGGCCAGGGTGACATACCCTCCAGCCAGGCACCTGGAGAAAAACTTAGTAACTCTTGAATCTATCCAGGGACATCGATTCAAACTACCATAATAATAATAAAAAAATGTGGTAGAGAGTTGAACAGTGAATTCTCAAAGGAAGAAATCCAAATGACTAATATACACTTAAAGACATGTTTGACATCTTTAGTTATCAGAGAAATGCAAAACAAAACAACTTTTAGATGCCATCTTGCTCTAGTCAGGGTGACATTCATCAAAAAAGTTAAAGATAATAATTGATGGTAAGGACATGAGTGAAGAGGAATCCTAATCTACTGGGGAGTGGGAGTGCAAACTGGTACAAGCACTATGGAAATAATTACAGAGACTCCTGAAAAAGAAGAAAGTAGATCTACCACTTGGTCCAGTTTTACATATATATATATATATATGTCCTAAATTCGCCACTCTTTACTACAGAGATATTTATGTGCTCAGCCGTGTTTGTTTTTTCTCTATTCACAATAGCTAAGATTTAGAACCAGCCCAGATGTCCATCAACTGATGGGTGGATAATGAAGATGGGGTCCATATACACCCTGAAATTCTACATAGCAGTAATGAACAATGAAATAATGAAATTTGCAGGAAAATGTATTGAGTTAGAAAATAAATCATACTAAGCAAGGTCATGCAGTCACAAAAAGGAAAACACTGCATTTTCCTTCTCATGTGAGGATCCTAACTGGCATCAACTAGAGATAAATGTAAGCAGCAGTAGGCATCAGAAATATGGATGTAAAACTAGACTGAGTCCAGGAGAAAGAATAAATGCTGGGTGGGGGGTACTCAACAAGGTAAATGAGGGACAGAATAGAGGGGATGGGAAGGTAATGGAAAGGTTGAGGTTAGGGAAGGTGGAGAAGTGAATTGCACATGACTAAAAATAACATGAATCAGTTCCATAGAAACTCTCCTTCTGGATACTATGCAGCAAGATACAAACACCAATAAAGGGGACCGGAGTTTGCTACTGTTGAGGACAGGCAATTCACCATCTTAGTTAGCTTTGACAGATGAAAGGAACAGATGGACGAAAAGCCCCTACTCCCTTCTCAGAAGAGAAAAAAAAAGAGTCATCACTGGTGAAGAGAGTCTGAGTTTAAAGGAATGTCTGTAAATAGACAACCAGATGGTTGCCATAAGATTAGGGTAACCACTTAGATGTGGCCAGGATGTGGGTTAAAAGGCCATGAGCCACCTGTGTGCCATAAAGATAGCAGATAACTGTTTAGTAAAGATAGTAGATAACTGTTTTGTAAAGATAGTAGATAACTGTGAAGTGCCCATGCTTGTAACCTCAAACAGCCACCTGTATGCCATAAAAATAATAGATAACTATGAAATGTCACATGCCTGTAAACTCAAACCTATAAAACCTAGTGAAGAAGGCAGAAGAGGGGTCCTGGGTCAGAGGTTCAACTTTTGAGCCAAGACCCAGACCTCAGCATGCTGAAATAAACCTTGCTATGTGACTTGCATTATCATGTGTGTCTTCTGTTCTGTGAGGAGAGCTTGATCTTGGACCTCAACACTACAGACAGATGTGTCCAGTAGACACTAGAAAACCCTAAAACCATGGGCTCTGGCTGAGTGACTGAGGACTGGAATTGAGTTAACAGCCACTGTGAACTATTGACCAGAGAGACACATGAGGTCCTGAAAGCAATGTAGGCCTTTGCCATAACTTGTTTACCTGACAGAGCTAAAAGGTAAAACCCTAGTGCTAAAAATATCGTAGACTGCTGTCTTGGTTCACTGACATACCAAGCTGGAATTAAGACGGAAATCAGTTCCCTCCGGGCTAGCCCTTATACAGTTAGAAAATGCTATGGGAACTCCTGGGGACAAAGGTCACCAACAGCATGAACAATCAGGGAACCCTGGAAACTACAAAATCAACTATTTAGGCAAGAAATACACACTTGGGCAATAGCAGCATACAGCTTTTGTGGTTAACAAACTGTTTTCTGATTGGGCATGAGACCCACTCAATAGGGGAGAACCCATATCTAGAGCTGAAAACCAAGTCAGAATCCTATAGTTAAAGAAACTCATAGACTCCAGAGAGATGCCCCCACAGCTCTCTGAACAATAAGAGTGTGCTTATACACCAAAAGCATTCAAATAATTATTCATGTCCCTTTTAATCCAAGGCACTCTCACTCTTGGTTGGAAAATCTATTTTATTTTATAGATGACAGAGAAGAGAGATTCAGCATCCTTCAGCACAAGAAAAGATAGCCTGCTGCCTGCCATACGACAAGGCACCTCTCCAGAACTGCAAAGCCCCAAGAGAAATGGCAGAGGAAGCACTGACATGAGTAGTGCTCTCACTGCTAACCTGACAACTCACTCCAGGGAAAGGCAACAGACATAGTGGGTGATCAAAACACACTGAATCAAAAACCCAGAGGCTACAGAGAACTCATCAGTAAATCAGACTGCTGGCAAACCCATTAAGACTCAGAGACAATTTTGCAGGAGGCAGGAAGATTGTAAGAGCCATAGGGTGGTTAGAAATATCCTGAAGTACCATTGTGTCCCTTCCCCTGACTGCCAAAGACTGACAGAACCTTATTTACCCAACAGTGAACACCAATAACCCTACTGAAGACATCCCTTTGGGAAAGTGGGAGTAGGCCTGGGGGAGAGAGTTATATAAGATCACAACCTCTTTTTAAAAAAAGAAAAGAAAGAAATGCAATTTTGAAAAAAATTACAATCAAATATAACTCAGTGGAACATTCAAATATACAAAGCATTAATTATCCTTTCTGGTTTTTGTTTTATGGCAAATGTTCTAAATGTAGACTCTTTTGGGGGGATCTATTGAATTGCCCAGAGGATTTGCAATATTTACAGGTTGAGTATGGGGTAACACCTTTTTTTGTATTGCTTCATTTACTTTTCATAAAAATGAATTTTTTTTTCTGTTCTCCTTGTGTTTTCTTTATCCATTGATGCATGGCTTTGGGTAATGAAGAATATAGATCAGTTTCTGATTTTACATTGCAGCATTCCATATCAGCATTCATGTCTTGTTTTCTCCATTTCTCATGGTAATGCATTTAGAAGGAATTATAGTCTATAGTGAATTTCAAACACTAGAAAACACCATCAATTTCTGAGAGTAACAGAACCAACTTCGTTTTTCCTCAGCTGGAAGTCAACTTGATACTATAAATTTCTTGTCAGTATTTTATTAATATTACCTAGTAGTTTTTATTTTCTGTGGTTTTGATGTACTGAAGCAAAGTTTGCTCATGATTCCAAAACCTGATGAGCTGACTGACTTTAAAGATATTATTTAATAATTGGGTCAATCTACATTTAATATAAATGTCATACATATACCAGGTTGACATCTATAATTAGAATATCCCTTGTGAACTGGATGCATTAGAGAGAATTCAATTTCTGTGAAATGTGAGCTTTTCATAAGGGAGGGATAGCTTTTTGGTTTTTATTTTTAATTTCTTTCAGAAAATGTGAAGAGTAAGTCACAGAGCTGCGTCATACAGGCAGGATACATCCAGGAGCAGTAACACCTTTCTGTCAGATTTCTGTCAGTTTCCAAGCAGTTTTCATACTAGGTGTAGAAGGTAAATGATGAGCAGAGAGATAGCACGGGACACCTGGATGCCTTCACGCTGATTTGAATGCTGAAATAGGAAATTCTGTAAGACAAGATTATTTCAGAATTAGTGCTCTCGCAGCAGACCCATACGGCATGTGAGCTGAAGTTCCCGAAAGCAGCTACATGTATACAAAACATCCTACAAGGCAGAGTGACTGATAGAATTCCATAAATTGTGGAGACATCAGAATGTCACATGTCCACAGCCAAATTCTCTTGGGCTTTCTTAGCCCCTTTACTGGCCATTTGTCACCCATCTTTATTTTATCTAACATGCTCTATTAAGTAAATCCTTTGGGAATAGTTGAACAACCCCAAATCCCTAGTTTTGGAAAATTCCTAGTTTCCACAAACCAAAAGGTAAGCCTGCCATCAGATAGCATCCGAGGCCATGTGAAAGATTTCTCTACATTATTGGAATCCTGCTACCTGATGCTTCCACCAGTGTATTTTGAAAAGTGTTTTGATTTATAACTTTCTTTTTTGTGTGTGTTTATATATTTATAAGCAGAGAGAGAGAGTGAAGGGAGAATAGGTGTGTCTCTAGCTGCTTCAAACTAACACTAGATTCATGCATCACTTTGTGCATTAAGCTTTATGTGGCTACTGGGGAAGAGATCACAGGTCATTAGGCTTTGCAGGAAAGTGCCTTTAACAGCTGAGCTATCTCTCTAGACTGACTTTCTTTTTCCTATTACTATGCTCTTCTCACAGTTCATTGTTAAATGTGTGTGTGCCCCGCCCCCCACACATGTGCTTTGTAGCTCTGTGGGCCCTGTGTGTTTGCTTGTGGAGGTGAAAGTAGAATATCACATTCTTCCTCTGTTGCTCTTCTGCTTTCTTCCTTTGAGTTGGAGTCTCTCCATGAACAAGGAGTTGGGTTTAGTCAGACTGTCTGACCACAGTGGTTATAGGGCTGCATGGCCATGCCTTACTGTCTTGCAAAGTTTTGAATGGAGGTAAGGTTTGAGAATCACAATTAAAAATGTGCTTCTTTATGGTCTGGTTTTATTTTTCTTTTTGTAAAATAAAGATCATTGGCTGTAATTACAATCTCAGCATATGTTATGGGAGGAGATTATTGAAAAGCTATCATTTGTATAAATGTAATTCACTTTAAAAGAAGTCAAATATATTGTGTAGCTTAACTTCACAGCACATTCTGGGGTTTTGACATAAAAACAAAGTCTGTATTTATGTCCTTGGAGCTTCAGTATTTGCACAATAATTTTAGAAATTTGAGAACAACAGTGGTGCCTTATAAATCTAGATCTACAGAGAGATCTGTAGGATGATCAAGTGCCCCTCTCAAATCACATGACCCCCATATATTAGAACAATGCCATGGCCTCTCTTATCACACATAAAGTCGGTCACTATTCTTCTTTGAGTGTGTTTCTACACATTGTAATAACTGCATATATAACAAGATACAATTAAGTTGGCCGGTATAATAAAGCTTTTCTTGTTCTTACAAATGTATGAACTAGAAATAATTTCCTGCTAAACTTGACAGAGAGAAAGAGAGGAAGAATCTTATTCATTCTAATCTCTAGCATGTGCTTTACCTGTCTAAAAAGATCTCTTGACAGTTCCTTTCAGAGGGCTTTTCCTGTGCCTGGCTTCATCTTCTTCAGTGAGGAATGATGTGTATGAAGCACTCACTGATGAGCAGCTCCCTTGAAGTGTACTCCATCGAATCCGGGATAATTTCAACTACCTAGCAAGACTAGGTGCTGACATCCATCTAGTACCACCTCAATGGTCAGGCATCGGCTTCTTGTAACTGTGATGCCTGTGATATTTAACACACATGGATATACTGTGGTAATCATTTTGTTTAAAATGATCTTTTTTATATTATCTCTCTGCTTATACGTGCATACATGAAGTATGTATCCTAAAAGGTTATTGTGAATATTTTACTATTAGTGTTATATAAATAACGATTTATTCTTAATAACTGAACTCACTTTAATTTTTAAGAGTGATATTTGAAAAAAACTATGTTACTATAATGTACATAGAAAATCCATTAAAGCAGAATATCCCATTACCCAGACTTTCTAGCCCAACAAGATTTTTTTTTATCTCTAAAGCCAAAAAATGTCAGAGTGCCATATCTGGTAATTATTTTCTTCAGCCTAATCTTGGTCACACCTCATGGCTTGGCTGTGCTGGATCTGCAGACTGTCCTTAGTTCTGAGCCCATGACTGTTCATAGAGGCATGATGAGCTTCAAGTAGACCTGAAAAGTAGCCACTGAATTAACACATTCTAATTAGAAATCGCCGTCACCAAGGCTAGGAACTGGTATAATAATCACAAGGAGTAAAAAAGAAAAAAAACTGGAATTCTAAAGGCTAATGAAGGAATTTCAATAAAAATTTTGAAAAACAATTTCAAATTAAATAAAACTTCAAGCTGTTGTTCTCTATCCAATGTTATAGGTACAACATTTTCTTAGACTCCAGAAGCTGCCTTACAATTTGAGATAATTGGGTTATCAGATAAAAACACTCTCTTCTTCACTTTAGGATCACAAAATCTCAAGAGTTGTCTTTAAAAGGAAGAAAGGATTTTCCATGCTATTAGACTACCTCCAAGCTGTGCCTCATTTGATTTTCATTTGTTGCTATTGCTGCTGTTCAATTAAAAAGATAAGCCAATTAGGCCACAGTAGGTTTATTTCGAGAAGGCCTCAGTAACCCTTCAGAAGCTGTTTGCAAATCTGCTGGTAATTCTGTCAAGGTGTAAGTCAAGTGGGGCGCAGGTAACTCTTCAAAGTGGGCATAGGTCACTCTTCAAAGTGGGCACAGGTATCTTTTCAAAGTGGGCACAGGTAACTCTTCAAAGTGGGCACAGGTAATTCTTCAAGGTGGCCACAGGTAACTTCAAAGTGGGGCACAGGTAACTTTTCAAAGTGGGTACAGGTAACTCTTCAAAGTGTGCACAGATAATTCTTCAAAGTGGCCACAAGTGATACTTCAAAGTGGACCACAGGTAACTCTTCAAAGTGGGGTGCAGGTAACTCTTCAAAGTGGGCACAGGTAACTTTTCAAAGTGGGGTACAGGTAACTCTTCAAAGTGGGCACAGGTAATTCTCCAAAGTGGGGCACAGGTAACTCTTCAATGTGTGCACAGGTAACTCTTCAAAGCTGGCTCAGAATGAATAATGGCCATCCTGCAGATGCTTTGAAGCAGGGCAGGTGTGAATGCAGTTGGGGGAGAGATGGCTCCGTGGGTAAAGGCACTTGCTTAAAATGCCGGATGGCCCAGGTTTTAAAATCTCCAATGTCGGTATAAAGCTCGAAGCACAAAGTAGCACATCCATGTAGCTTTCATTTGCAGTGGCAGGAGGCCCTGGAATGCCCTACACACTATCTCCCTGTTTCTCTCTCTCATAAATAAAAATATTTTTATAAAAGGGGGCAATTGAGAAGCAGCAAACTGTTAAAATGGTCCCTTAATGTCACATGGGGCTTTTAAGCCTAAACTACCAACTACTAATAAGGACTTTTTTTTATCATTTAAACTTATTCTGCCTTTTACACTGTTCTTTCACTTTTGCTTACCATACATATAAATTTGCTGACAATAGTTTTTATAATGCCCTACTGTATTTATAATGTTTAGTAATGATAATGAAATAAAATGAATTTTCTTATAGTTACTGAGAATATTTTAACAGTAAAGTAATTTAATTAATCCTTTTACAATAAGAATATTTACATCATCTGTAGGTCCAAGTTACATTTAAAATTATCAAATGATAGCAGTGCTAGGATTCATAAGAATTACTAAATCAATATTTAAACTCAAGATTTATGTTTGGGTTGGAGAGATGGCTCAACCTTTAAGGTGCTTGCCTATAAAGCCTCGGAATTGAGTTCCATTCCCAGTACCCAGGTAAAGCCAGATGCACAAGGACACAAGCCTATGCATCTGGGGTTCCTTTGCTTTGACTGGAGGCCCTGGCATGCCTACCCATTCTCTCTGTCTCTCTTCTATCTCTCTCTGTTTGAAAAAAAATAAAAATATTAAAAGATTTCTGTTTGAAACTCATGAGTGCACTTTTAGAAAAAATATTTTATTTCTGTATTTGGAAGCAGGAAGAGAGAGAGAGAGAGAGAGAGAGAGAGAGAGAGAGAGAGAGAGAGAGAGAGAAAATAGGTGCTCGGGATATTTTTTGCATATCATATCCCTGGAATTCCAGATCAACCCCTAGAAACTCCTTAAGGCCAGAGACTAGGATTCACCAAAGGTGACATCTTCTCCAGTCAGGTAGCTGGAGAAAGTTAAAAAAAAAAACTCTTGAATTTATTGGGGAACATTCAAACTACCATAGTTAGGTTCTTGATTTAGGAGAAATATTTTTCTCTAAAGAGCTGCTTCTTTCAACATATGCTTTCAATACCTTGCAATGATTTTAAATTAAAATTAGATAGCTTATTTTACAACCTAACAAAATCAATCCCATTTAGAAGACTCATCAGCATTCCATCACTTTCTTAACAGTTGTAAAATTATAGAAATAAACAGATACCTTAATCTTTCATTTGTTTGCTTTTGTAAATACTAGATACATGTTATCTTGTGGAAACTAATCAGAAACATTTTTATGAGGCAGAAAATGAACATTATTCTTTGTGATCTCACTTCAATGCAAAATATTTCAACTCTTTTCATGACACATGAATACCTATTATAGCAGTTGATTTAAAATTTAAAATTATAGTTCCTCTATATTCACTGATTAATCAAACATTTACTACAAGTCCATTTAATAATGAGTTTTACCCTATGTCAATTTTGGAAACAATTAGAGAGACTACTTGACTCTGAATTGCCAAGACGTAAGTTCTCCTTATAAGTCACATGTCCATAAGCAATTCTTTGTCCTTAAGTAATCAAATGCACACAGGAAAAGGACAATGTATACTGACTATTAAATAAATATTCTGGCCCCAAACATGAACATTAAATAGACCTCTGCTGCTCAAAAGTTGGCAGACACTATTATATGAACTAGGATGATTCCTCTTCAGTGAGGCCCCCTTTTTTAATAATATGAGTTAATTTTAATTTATAATAAGAACTCCCATTACTTTGTAGACTTTAGACTGTCAGCACACACACTGCTCCTGTTTTCATATGATAAAGAGGTAGAGACATGGTACTTAAAGTGAAATTCTAACCAAGGTAGGGACCCCTAATTGAGGACTTAGACAGAATGTCAAGGAATCCACTAACTGAACAATTCTAACTGGTTTTCTTTCTTTTTTTTTTTTTTTTCTATACTGGATGATTGTCACTTATCATCCTATGCCATCTATGTCTATAGTAAAGCTGATCTGTTTATTTTCAGATATTTTCACTCCCAAACATGAACTGTACATATTCACTATAGACCCCAAACAATGTCTTAACAACGAATTAAATCTACCTCGTCTATTTCCATTACCCCATGCATGAGTATCATTTTATCCTGTGGTTTTTACTTACTATAGAACACAAGCCTTCAATTAATAAGGATACAGTTTTCTAAGCTTCCTGAAAATGTCATTCTTTGTTACATTTAGAGAGCAATCTAATGTAAAGCTATTAAATTAATGCTTTGTCTATTCTGCTTCCTGGCAACATGTGCTTTTAGATCTAAACACTTTCTGAACTCCTCAATGGGGATTTACATTATAAATTGAATTAAATTTTGGAACCAGTACAAAACACTTTGTGATGGAATATGCTGACACAAATAGTTACCAAAAAGGCAAAGGACAGATGATGATGTATTATGAAGACACTAGATACACAGCACTGGTACTGTGTCTTCATGTGGCGCTGCTGTCCCAGCAGTGAGACACTTAGCATTGCCAATACTTCCTGCGTCCATGATCAACCCATTCGGCTTTTCTCTTTTTTTATAATTGGGCTTTGTGTTTTGGGGGGCTTAACTTAATTTACAGAACTCTTTCTAGTGTGTTATTATACATTATTAGTAAACTTAAAGGAAAAAGAACTCCAATTTTTCGTCTGTGAAAGATGGCAAAAATTAAAGGGTCAAAGAAGTGACCATTTTGACAGGCCCGATCATGTCTCACTGCATATTTTGAAGCATTGGATGTTTTCTGTATTTTCCTGAGATGTCAGTTTCACCATCACGAGTTCTCTTGTCTCTGAGCACAGACATGGTTGGCAAAAGCTTTGGAAATGATGAGTTCCTTGGGGTAGTGGATCTGGGTGAACATGGAGAATGTTAGCTATGGTCTTCATTTGGAAACTAAGGATGACATAAGGAGCTATCAGTTTATGTCAGGTTGTCAAGGGATGGATTGTGTTGAGTTTTGTTTTCAGCTTACTCAGATTAGGAATCAAGAAACTCACCTCCAGGACTTGTATGTGAGATTGTTTCCAGGAAGGTTTAGCTAAGGGAAGAAGTCTCTTCTCCAGAGTAGGCAGTGCTTTCGATGGTGGACTACATATAAAGAAGCTTCAAGAGAGTGCAGACCCTTTGCCTGGCTGCCCATGCCAGTCATTGGTGTGTGTGCTTTCCATCTGGATGCCCTGGCATTCATTCCTATATGTGTCTGCCCATTTTGCCTATCCTTCACTGGTATTGGAACCAAGTTTCATTAGCCATTAACCTCCCAATGAGTTCTGAAGACCAAGGGCTCTCTTACAATCCTCCAGGCCTTCAGCACCAGATTCAGATTGCAGCGGCCTCCACCCCCATGGAATGAGCAGCTGATGAGGTACTCCATGCTCAGACCTACAAACAACTCTAGTTGATAGTCTCAGGGGAAGCTCCACCATAGCAGAAGAAGATCAAGAGAGTAGAGTCTGGACATGACAATCTCTCCACAGTAGGTGGAAGGAAGCTGTAAGAAAGAGAACTGACCCTGCATGGGCCAATAAACCTCTAAGTACCCCCCAGTCCCCCCCCCCAGTGATGCACGTCCTGCAGCAAGGCTCCACCTCCTTGGGGACTAAGCTTTCAGAACATATTCAAATCACCACCCATCTCTCAAATATCATGGTGTAAGTATGAAGGAATTAGAAGAGAAACATTTCTAGTTGCAGTTCTTTAACAAAACTCATATTTCATCGTTTAGAAAGTTGAAATATTTTTGAGTATGTGAACAGCGCACACAAACATGAGGCCTTAATGCCTTGAAATGTATTCAAATGATTAAAGTATGTTACTTTTTATATTACCATGAAGTAGCCATAATTTGAAAAGATAAAACATATCAAAATATTAGATATAGAATAGATTTCAGTTTTAAACACTAAATTTTGACAAAAGTAAGTATTTTTTTAAACTATTAAAGTTTCATTTGGAATTAGGTATAAACAACTGACAAATATGAAAAAATCTAGACTAAAATTAATGAATAAATATAAGCATGCATAATATTCAAGAATATGTTAATAAACATTATTTACATGTTATCATATAAAATATTGTCAGTTTTCCAATAGTATTTCTTCATGATGTTTATTTTACATAAGTGAAGTCAATGTCTGTTTATTCTTGGTGTCAAGGACAATGAGAATTGGGATCAGAAAGAACTGAATTTTAATCAAGTGTTTGACACTTTGTACTAAATATTTTTTCACATGAAGTCTTTGAACCTCTGAACTGTAATTTCATTATTTTTGTAATGAGTTTTGAGTCCAGCTTCTGGTATGGCAGTGAGTTTGATGTGGTAAAATATATGTGACATGTCTAAATAGGTTACAGGTAAATAACTCTGAGCTGTGATTCTGGCATCGTATGCTACAGATCTTAAGTCAGTTTTTGACACAGTATAAATAAATGAAAGTTGAATAAATATGTTGAATTGAGTTAATGTCTAGTTAAAATATATATTTTAGTAGGAACACATAAAAGTTGTTTTTGTGATAATTTAGATATTAGGTAATTTGACTATTAAAATTATTTTCCCATTTTAACTGCATATTTGATTAGATAATGAACTTTTTTTCAAGTGTTATAGAATAGGTTTTGGATCTTATGGATGCACAGATTTGGTAAATATGAAATAATCACTATGCTAATTAGCCAAAAATAAAAAGGGATAACAGAATGAAGAAAATATATAAAGATCATTTATTTCATTATCAAAGGTTTGTAATTGTTATCTTAGAGAACAGAGTTGTATGCTTAAAAAGTCTAACTGCCCATAGCCAAGAAGGACAGAATAGATATTGTTGCTTCTTAGAATCACTTCTACCATCAGTTTGTGCAAAGGCTAATGAATCCAAAGGCTTAGAAGAGAAGGTCTCCTAGGGACTTGAGAAGGTTACTCTCCAGAAATTCAACGACTGGGAAATAGCTCTCATAAACTTAGAAGAGCAAAGGTATTCTTGTTCTGATATAAACTGTCAACCAGGCCAGTTTATTTCTGTACAGCAAGAACAATTTCAAAGTCCTTCTCCATATGAGTCTTAGCTTAAATACTTTCATCTGTCTGAGAGCTCTTTTCAAGTTTTCCAAATATGCATGGCATCCTTTCCTCCAGCTTAGGTGGTGGTCTAGGAAACCAGTGATTCTCATTCTCATCCAATGGCTTTGGGTGAACAGAGAAAGTTCCTATCTGGTATTATAATTTTCAGGTAAAATTTCCATGAAACTGTGTTGCAGTCAGCCACATGCTGCTGGATGAATCTCCAAACCAGGCACAGTTTATGGGAGGAAACGATTTATTCAAGCTACAGATCCAGGGGATGTCCAATAAAAGTGAAAGAAGCTGGTCCTCTTTCACAGGTCTAAGCAGAGAGAGAAACCCATCACCAACACTAAACATGCAACAGCAAACAGGCAGGGGGGCAAAAGAGAGAATCTCTTCCCCTTTATATAGGTTTAGGGTGGGGTCTTGCAACCCTTCCCCAGACTTAATGGCTTCCTGAGACTCTGGAATTTCCTTCCTGCACTGCCTACACAGGAAAGGATGTTTATTTCTAGCTTCTTTGAGCTTTACATCCTGCCCCATACTGAGAGGCTACCTTCCAGTAAACATCCTCAGAGACCCGCCCAAGAGTTATTAAAAAGGTCAAGTTGACAACAAAACCTAACCATCACAAACTGGATACAAGGTTGTTGGGTATATCCCAGCATGTAAGTCTGGACCCATTCTTGGACTTTTCCCTGAGCAATTACACAAAAAGCCTTTATTGCTGTTTCAGACAGGAATATGGATTCATAGTTTTTGTTTTCTCCAATATCAGGCTGTTCTCTTATTCCATCTTTTCTCCTCTCTCTCTCTCTCTCTCTCTCTCTCTCTCTCTCTCTCTCTCTCTCTCTCTCTCTCTCTCTCTTCTTCCCTCTCCTTGTGGGACCTTTAAAAATCTTACCATAAACAAGTTGATTACTTCCTACCTTTACCATTTGAAAACTGCACCTAGCATCATTGAGGATTCCCCAGTGTCCTCTTCCTTGAGAAAGTCATTAATCAGGACTTTTCTTCTCTGATAAGAAAACAAAAAATCAAGCAAAATCACCTGCACCTGGAGAAAAAGTTATTATCTTGAAATTTATCCATTTAAGTAATTCTTTGTATATGTTGATATCCTACCTAATTTTAGTTATCTGTAATACATAAAACCAACTGTGAACTTCCTATGGAGGTTCTTACATAGATATTTGAGGAAAAAGGAAATAAATAAAAAAGAAGTTCTTATTGTTTTGCTTGTTTGTTTTTAATGAAGATGCAAAGCCTTGATAGATAAAAGATATTCATAGACATGATGGAGTGAGAAGAGTAAGCAACATGAATTCTGCTGTCTTAAAAGTTATAGTTTTCCTTAAAGACTCATTTTGCAAAAATAAGCAAACACAAAATGCTCTAGGAACAAAACTAATTCAAAGACACTTCAATGGCATAAATACAATGAGAGCCTCTCATAGAAGATATTCTCAAACTTCCTTTCAAATAAAATCTTTGCCAACTAGATTTAATCCCTCACACTGCACATAAATCTTCTTCAACTACATAACTTTTCCGTACTTCTGACAGAAGGCAAAATACACTTTTAATCAGGATCATTTTTCCTCTGCCTGTGTCTCAGAGAAATCAAGGCTTTTATGCACAAAGAGATTTAAATCCTCCAAATGTTCTTTGTGTTCTGTGTGTTCCTACTTTCTAAAGAGCTCTTTATAAACTATAAGACACTCGGTTACTTAGCAATAACTTAGACACTAACTATATCAAGAAGAAGCTGAGAAAGCTTTCTGGGTAATGGTATGAAAATTAGCACATAAAACACTTATTTTCACTTGCATGCTGATTAACCATGCAACATCAATCAATGATAATCTTCATCAAAATAGGGCTCTTAATAAAAGGCAGACAGAAGAAAATACTAACAGTGCTTGATTTGTGTGCTTTTTTAGACATAACTAAATCCATGGCCAATGAGTGAAAAAAAAAAAACACCCATCATTTGTGAAATTCTAGTGAAAACCTTGATTTTTAAAAAAATAAATTTCAGTTTAAGATAATTATGTAAACAAGTTATATATCTACATGCCAAGTTTTTTTATAGCCTTAGAAGTCTTGAGTAGAAAGGAAAGATTTCTGTGTGATTATCTTACACTTTCATGAGATCTGCCTTATCTCTGCTGCCAATGTTTACAGAGGCTTTTTCAGAATTAAGTTTATTCCAGGGCTTTTCTTTCACTTTGGCAGAAATATGCATTTAGTTTGCCCCATCACCTTCCTATATTATGTTTGAGTGAAATATATTAAAATGTTTACTTGCTTTATCCATAATTCATATATCTTGTCTTTTAATAGAATTTGTTCTGCAACATTGAATGTTCTTGGGGAAAAATGATTATGAGACCTGTGTTTATATGTTCAATCTATTTTGGGTGTATTTTAAGGTCAAGAACTAAACGCCACTCCCATCACAAATCAGGAAATTAAATTCATTAATAGAAATATTTCTATTTTTATAGTTGGCTGTAGATAACTAGTACTTGTAATTTCTCCCGCTCTGCTTACCTTTGCACAGTTGCATTATTCTTGACAATTGATCCACACTTTTTTGGTCACCTTTTCTTTATTTTAAAGCACTGGTTAGATCTTGCTGCATCTGTATAGCTTTCCCCACTCAATGCTATTCATACACAATCAATTCTCTCAGCATCCCACCAGCTCTTAGCTACTTCATTCAACTAGGCTCCCAAAAGGATGACCTTCATGTTTCCTGCACATATTCATTGTACACTCAGCTTTGCATTTGTGATAGGTTACCTTCATCATTTTGTAAAATGCTAGGAACTTAAATTTCCATATATTATATCATAACTAGTTAGAAAATGTAATTTACTTGTGATTTAAATATCAGGCCAACTCCTATTAATCTATACTGCATTTTTTTCACTTGGGAATAAAAGGAAGTAATTAGAGTACCTGTTGTTCTCACATGTCATTGAAGCTACTAAAGTTGAATTAGAAATTTCCATATGGGATATAAGATACATGCCCCATAACTTTTGGATTACCTAATTGTTTTATAACCTAAAGGGCATATGTGTGGTTATGGAGAAGAAACTAAAAATGTTTTACAAGATGAAAACCAAATATATAGTCTTTCATTTGTAATTATCTGACAATTCAAATAATTCTGAAAAAAGAACATAAAGTTAAACTTCTTGCTCTTAAAATTGAAAAAAAAATTGAGATCTTGCTAATGCTAGGTGAGTAAGGGCCATGCGCATTAGGCAGTATTTGGGTTATCTCTCTTTTTTTTAATATTATACTCTTCTCCCTAGTATTAGGATAAGACTTTTTTTTTAATTTAAAACTACAAGACTACGAAAGTGTCCAGCTTCATTTTTAATGAAAAATGTAATAATGAAATAAAAAAAGATGCAGTTGCTTTTATGCAGGCCCTAAATGATTCCATATTTTTTAGACATTTCAACAGAAGTTTCTGAATTTCAGAAAGCAATAGCTATTAAAATTTCAAGATTGCCACATAATACTATGTGAATGCAAACATATTTCATATTATTATTCAAGTTATTCTGCAAAACTTCAAAATATTGAGTCTGACACCCAGATGGTTATTTTGTATTTCCATTAGGAACTTCCTTTTTGGCATTATTTGAGAAAGTTTTATAATTTTATGTATCTACTGTAAAAAATTCATTTCAGAATACAGGGATAAAATAAAATATATATCTCTTGTGGAAAGTAAATCGGAACCACTACATAGAGATGTTACTAGTTCAAAGGAATCCACCTGAGCCAAGTTGAAAGGAAGAGCAGAGGATCCTGGCTTGTGGAGTCACGGGTTAAGGTCAACATTTCCATTTGCAAGAACATGAAGGAGAAATTCAGTCCTGCTCGGGGCTGATCCATCAGTCTCACTGGAGGTCATTGCTATGCTTTCAGTCTTTTGGAACCTGCTTGCTGTTAATGGTGAGCCAATCTTGGAAATAAGATACAAATATTAAAATCAGTTCGTGTGACTTATATAACCTATATGAATGCTATAAGTATTTCTAGGGGAAATAGGGGCTCAAGTTAGCCATCTGACAAAATTCTGTGTAATGCCATGGAACTTGTTTGGCAGCTTAAAATGACATTAATCAAATAGCAGACAATAATATTCACTGATGATTTTTTTTAGTATTTAGATATTTATTGCAGGGCATAGTTCTTTGAATTTTAATGGATAATATAGAAAATATGATTTCTGGAAATCTCAATAGTTGCTATAACTGCAGTTTCTTATTTCCAAACTTGATAGACTAATATTTACTCACAAAGTTGGTAATGGTACCATTCTATTTAAGTATGAACTTTTTAATTCACAAGTATAGTTTTGCTTTTGCTGTAGTCAGCCTTCTCATTACTGTGACAAAGAATCCAACAAAAAGGCAGTCTGGGTATGAATGGGTTTATTTTGGTTTACAGACTGGAGGAAAAGCTCCATCCTGGCAGGGGAAATGTGGACATCACCTCTGCCACAGCACTGCAAACAGAGGCAAGAAAGTGTGCCAAACACTGGCAAGGGGAAGCTGGCTAAAACCCCCATAAGTCCATCCCCAACAACACAGCTCCAAAAAGGTTCTAATTCCAAAACTGCCAACCTCTTGGGATCAAGCCTTCAGAATGAAATAAATTCATGGGGATACCTGAATCTAACCACTACAGCTGTTAGGCTAACTTTCAATTTGATTTTTAATCAAGAACATTAGTTCGGTTCAACACTTGCTTTTGAACCAAAATCGTTTGGCATCTCTGTTGTGGAAAGTGATAATTTTGTAATTGTGTAAAGATAGATAATATATGACAAGGTCAGATATCATCTCAATGAAACATGATAATCACCCATTAAACTTTCTGTCTTTAAGCTCTGAGGGAGATTCAAAGATAATCAAGGAATGTTCCCTTCTCTGAAAAGTTTGTAACAAAGTGAGGAAGACAAATTAAAAAAAAAAAAAAGAATCATAGTGCCTTTAATCCCAGCACTCAGGAGGCAGAGGTAGGAGGATCGCCATGAGTTCAAGGCCACCCTGAGACTACATAGTGAATTCCAGGTCAGCCTGGACTAGAGTAAGACCCTACCTCGAAAAACCAAAAAAAAAAAAAAAAAAAATCATAAAACCTCAGTCAGAGATGGAAATACTCTGAACTTTATATTATAAATGAGGAAGAAACGTGAGAAGATTTTGGATACTTTTGTAGTCAGCCTTCTCATTGCTGCAACAAAGAACCCAACCAAAAGTGGCTGATGGGAAGAATGGGTTTATTTTGGCTTACAGACTCCAGGGGAAGCTCCATCATGGCAGACAACGATGGCATGAGCAGAGGGTGGACATCACCTCTGTGACAGCAGATGGCAAACAGTGGCAGGAGACTGTGCCAAACACTGGCAAGGGGAAGCTGGCTCTAACCCCATATAAGCACACCTTCAAGTGTCTAATTCCAAAACTGTCATCTGCTGGGGATGGAGCATCCAGAATATATTCATTTGTTGAGGAACACCTGTATCAAACCATCAGAGATACTTAAATTCATAAATTTGAAATATACAATTTTCTCTGTAGTAACTTCCATTTTTTAAAAAGAAAACATTGCTGTAATTTAGTTACATGGGAACAATCTTAAACAGAAAGAGAAAGACATTTTTCTAAAACAAAATCCTAAAATTTTTAGGTAAGAGTAGAAGGTGAACTCATGAGGAAGGCTGCTGTGAGTATCAAATCAGACTTGACTGTACATCTTCTAGCCAGAGTGCCTGGTGGGTAGTCAAATCATTAACTGAAAGAGGGCAAAAGAGATTCCCTAAATTTTAACTTGAGATTGGGTGAGTCCAAGGTGTTCAGAGGACATCAATATTCATAGTATAAGTGGAGTAGAGACAGGAATTCCATGGTCATGTTTATGTTATGAAGTCTTTGGTAGGTTTGCCATAGAATTGTTCTTGGAACCATGACGTGCAAGAGAGCTCCGAGATCAGGGTGAGGGAGTGCAGCTCCATCTAAAATATATTAGATGTCATTGAACTTCAAAGATAAGTTAAAGAAAGGGCAAAGAACCAGAGAAATTGATGGCAATCATCAGAAATGAAGGACGACAATCATATTGGTTTCCTAGAATTAACAAAGAAATGGTCTGAGAAGAGCCAATCAATAAAACCGTGTAGTGTTTTCAGTTGCCAAGCAACCATTAAATTTGGCAATTAGGAGATGATTTATCAACATTTGAATTCCACTTCAGCTTAGTGATAGAAATTTAAAAAAAAATTTGTGTGTGTGTGTGTGTGTGTGTGTATGTGTGTGTGTGTTTGTGTTTCCCAGTACCAGGGTCTCATGTCACTGGAAACAGATGCCATATGTGTCCTACAATTTTTTTGTGTCTGGGTTACATGGGTAACTTTTCAGGCTTTACAAGCAAGCCTGATAATTGCTGAGCCATTTCTACAGCCCCAGTAATAGGAGCCATATTACAAAAGGAAAAATTGGAAATGAGTCAATAGGGAGAGATACAGGAGGGATGGGTATAGTAGGTAGAAACAGAAAATAGGGGGGTACAGTGATGTGATTTATTGGCCATAATGTATTAGATTTAAAAATTTATTGGATTCTTTTAACGAAAGAAGAAGTCCTTAGAGGAAAAACAGAGGACTGGGAATATGGGTGATCATAAAACTTCCATCATATTTACAAAACAAACTGTATATTATACATACACCTCTTAAACTGACTTTTTTATACAATTCATCGTATATAAGTGCAGCAGCATCACAGCAGGTTTTGAAGAGAGTTTTCAGGGAAACTGTCAGGATGTTTGAAACCAGATGCTGTTTGTAGGCAGACAGTTTAAAAGAAGCAAACCTGGAAGGGCTGAGTCTGTTTTTGTGATTCCCATCAGGAGAAGTCTCCAAGTATAATATGCAAGCAAATCAAACATCTTTCTGATACAAAATTGCCAGCTGTTGTGGTTTGTCTTTAAGGTTTACTTTGTCAGTTAATAAAAAGAAACAATATGTATTCTTTCACTGATTGTGCTACAATTATTCAGTGGATGAAAAAATGATAGAGAGGTCTAGTATGATTATTAGATAGGCACACCTTTTATTGTAGTTTTCCATTTAATGTTCTATACATCATTTTTCACAATAAATGATACTCTTTGGTATAGGGACAGACCAGAGTGTGATGCAACCTCCATGCAGTGAGGTATTTAGAGATGTGATGGTTAAGTTTTGCTTTCAATTTGACCTTTTTAGTAATCTTGGGTGGGTCTCTGATGTTGGTCATAGGAAGGCAGCCTAAGTAAGCAAGGGGCAGAATGTAAGGAAGCTCTGGGGAGCTGGAAACAAATATCCCTTCCTGGGAGGGCAGTGCAGGAAGGAAATTCCGGAGACTTGCGAAACCAACAAATGTGGTTCCTGGGTTACTTGGGGGTAATATCTCAGGATGAGATTATCTGGTTTCAGGCCAGTCTCAACTTTCCTTTAACCCTAGGTCCTCAGTGCCTCTGATCAGGGCCCCACAAGAAAGGGTTGTAAGACCCTGCCCTAAGGCTATACAAAGGGGAAGAAAAGCTAACTTTTTCCATTGCCTGTTTGTTGGTGTGTTTGGTGTTGGTGATGGGTTTCTCCCTCTGCTTGGACCTGTAAAAGGGGGGGAGCCTCTTTCACAATTATGGAACTTCCCCTCCATCTGTAGCTTCAATTAACCCTTTCCTCCCATAACTGTGCCTGTTTTGGCTAACGACAAGAGGTCATTATGTGGCCCTTCAAAAACTTCCTACACCTTTATCCAATTCCTGTGGTTCCCTCACATTCACGGGAGCTCTAATGTATCATCCCCTTCCCCACTTTATTCCTTTATTCTAGGGAATCCAATTCTAGGTTTCCAATGTCAGTTGCTGTTATATTTGGATCCACTGACTTTGAGACTTATTGGGCTCTGGAATTAAACTGCTGGATTTCAAATCCTCATTTTTGTATTTCAGCTGTGTAATTTTGAGTCAGTAGCTGATCTGCCTCAAACTCATTACAATTCCTACTGCCCTTGAGATACCACTTGAGGCTTAAGTTAGGAAATCCTCAGAAAACTTTTAATTATCTGAAAACATTTTCTGACATGCAAGAGGACTCTATCAACTTTGTAGTTGTGTGCTTATTTTCCTTAGTGACATACACGGCTCTTTCTAATCTCTTAATTTGACACTAGACAAGTGGAGTTGAAAAGTAAACATTTCAAATGAAAACATGCTTTGTTTGAAGAAGTATGTCAACAGGAAAATGTGAGTTCTAACAATGCTTTGGCAAGAGACCTAATCCCCTTTCTGTAAGAGCAGACATTAATTGTCACCTGGTACTTTGATTGCTTGAAGATCTTTCCTCCTTAAATTGTAAATAACTTTATAACTGGAATACCCACCTATCTTCTCTCTTCTGTGTTTAAAATTTGAATGTATAACTTCAAGTTTCTTGACATGATTTCTTAAGCTAAAGAAATTCTAAAATAAAGCAAAAAACTTATGGTTCCCCTTTCAAACCATTTTGTATGCTAGGAGGGAGCTCATACAGAATATCCTTTACAGTGCTTTGCAGCAGGAAGACAGAGTCCATGGTGCCAGGGATGACAGAATGCTGTTCAAACCAGGAAACCCTGTGGGTAATTTCATTTTCATTTCTAGTGAAGCAGAAAAATCAACCTATGGGGTGTCAGAGTACAATGAAAAATACTTTGTGGCAGTTTGGATTTTAGCCATTGGTAAGGGCAGAAATACCTGAAGTGGGTTGTCAAGGTGCAACTTCACAAAGATGAGTCTGGTTTAAAGTGAGCAGGCAGCCTGCACTTTGATATTATTAGAAATAGAAAGGACCCTTTAGCTGGAACCCGAGGGAATTGGAGCTCCTGAGAAATCTGAGCTCTGATGACTGCTCCTCACATTTGAAAATAAAGCCTACTTTAAAGGTTTCCCTGTCTATAATGCTTGGACTTTATTGAGCTGGAAAAGAAAACTGGTAAACCTATGCTGGTAACTCACACTGAGGTAGACAAGAGTTTTAAATTAAAAAAAAACCATATGTATATATTATATAATTAGTAACATAAGAATTTCAAAATTGAATAGAGTCCTATTATGGAATTATAGTGTTTTGTATTTATATTTTTCTGAATTAGAGGATAATTAAAGTTAAAACATACTTCAGTCATGACATCTTATAATTTGTCTGGAATACTTCAATATATTTATATTTGTACTCCTGAAGATTAGGATCATTCCTTGCAAAATGATGAAAACAATCAAATAAAATAATTTTATAGAAATAGTTATAAAGTAAAATGAAAGCATTTCTACATTGAAATTGAAAATTTACCTCAACAGATCTAATAACATCATTGAGTCTGCTTATAATTTATTACAATTTCCTTACATATGTGTGCATACATGTACATATACAAAATAGACACTATTGGCAAAATGATGTCAATATATTCAAATTGTCATATGGATTAACATTTAAATTTTAAAACACATTCCTTTCTAACATATGTTGAATTCCAGAAGCAATAGGCAAAATATTCAGACTACTGGCAGATAGTGTAAGATTAAAATCTAAAAGTAGTAAAAGAAGGTTATAATTATATAATAATTTTGTTTCTAGGTGTCTAGTGACAGATTGGCAACTTATATATAAAGAATTTTAAATTAGGAATTGTATTGTCTTTTAATAATTGTGAATTTTCACCAAGATATGTACATTTTTGGCCCTTTAGAAAGAAATAACTCAATATTAAAAATAACAGTATTTTCTTAAGTCAGTTTTTAATTCCTGAATATAATAAAAATTATTATAATATACTAAAAATTATCATGTTCTTTTGGAGACACCCTAAGAAAATTTAATTTGTTCACTTTTAAATCATTGATTACTTTTGAAATTACTGTGTTTAATGAGGTTAATATCATGATCTAACAACTTCTTGTGTATGAGGACTTGGGCAAAGTAATCATATAACCTGTGCCTCATATTTCTGGTCAGTATGTGGGAGTAACTGTATTTAGGACTAAATGGACTCTATTCCTTTACACATTTTTTCCTTTTATGAATAATTCCCTCAACATCTACTTAATGCATCATTTAAAAAAAAAATCCTTGATTAGTCTCATGGAAAAACTTTTCTGCATCAGTTAGTCTTTCCTGACACCTCACCGATAAGCCACTTTGGAAAATTGTAGATCCAAATACCTAATCATTAACTTCATGGACAACAATGATTAAATGTCTATAATATACTAAATATGTACAAATATCTTGGAGTGACAAATATGAGCAAAATTAAATATTTCAACCTGAAAAGCCTACTTTTTCTTTGATCCTTCCTTACAGTGTTCATCCATTTAATTCTACCATGACTGGCACATCAAGCCAGATCAAGGGCTTTCTTTCGTCCAGTCTGAGCATGCAACTGAGGCCTTGACTGATGGGTATGTGATTTTAAGTAAACTTAAATGAATACGTTAATTTCAAAAATCTTAGTTTACAGCTATGAAATTAGAATAATCACTGAAATAAACTTTAATATAAGTAAAAGACATATAGACATTTCTAATATTTATGAAAACTTAATGACTTCCTTATTTATTAGAAAACAGAAATATATATCTGTATATGCATATATATACATATATAATATATAGTTATGTATTATATAGGTATATAAAATTTCACTAAACTGTCCCCCAGATAGGACATATTGAGTAAAAATTAATTAAAATACATAACATTGATGAACATAATTTGATAAGTAAAATTGTCATTCTGATATACTAAAACTATACTATATGGGTTCCATAAATGATGATTTAAATAGATAAAAGTCAACTCATTAGGTTATGGAATGTTTTCCAATTCAAATATGAAACTTTTTTTCAAATTTCAAAAGCAATAGCTTATCAGCCTTATTCAATCTAGTATGCATTCCATATGTTGACACATAAACTTGAAAAGTTAAATGAATTATATGTAAAACATGAAGTCAATTCAACACACGAAACCTATCATTTTGTGGTGATTATACTACAAAATTCATTTCCTTATTACTCTTATTTAAGTCGCTGAAGAAACACAAACACATAAGTGAATAAAATGGATTTTTATTGCCAAAAGGTTCTACTTTTGTTGTAGAATATATTTTCCAAAAATTATGTTTGCTATCATTTATTATTTCATTAATTCTATTTGGGTTTGCTTTTATGTTGTTTAATATTCATCCCTATCATTTATCACCTCTTGGCACTGATTTTTGCACTTTAGTTGTGGTCATAGTAGAAATATTTGTACATCATTATATCACTTACTCATTCTTTCTTTTATATATTTATTATCCATAATGAGTTACATTATTTAGTGGGCAATGAGTTGTTATTCCCAATTCCCCAATGCCCCCCCTTCCCATCCCTAATCAGCTGGATATCCTCCTCTGTGGGTCGTCTGATTCAGTCCTTGTGGCAGGGGACCATGGAAAGCCTAGTACTCAGCCTGGTTCTCCTGGCCCAAGTGTGTTGTAACTGAGGGGTGTCATGCCTCTGGATAGTCTTCCCTACCACAGCTCTCACAATCTTTCTACCCCCTCTTCCTCTCAGTCCCTTGAGTCGTGGTGGGTGAGTATTAAGTCTGCTTTAATGTTGTGAGTTTAGGGGTCTTTGTGCTGAAAATCATTGGTTTCTGTCTCACTGGCTTATCCTGTGTTGATTGAATGGCTGTGGCTGTGGGTCCCTTGTTCATCTGTCATTCTCTGCGGGGTTCCATATGGATCCTCCAAATATGACTGTGGTGGCTCATCTCTTGCCAGGATCTCAGCTTTCTGCCTGCAGTCAGTTGGTAGGGTTATTTGGGCCACAGCTCTTGCTGCATCCTGAAAAATACAAACACAATCTCCATCAGAGAGAGAGTTCAGTCTAGGTTAAAAAATATACACAATTCTGGATTGCCAGGATTATATTTTTAGTAGCCTCCCCTTTAATTACTTCCATAGTGCATCTTTTCTTGGGAGCCCAAGAGTACGGGATCCAGTGCCTATCACCCTGAATCCCCAGTTCCAGTCAAGGGCTCTCCCTCCCTAAGTGGAATATTTGGCCGAATTTAAAAGCTGTTGATTGTCTCCCCCAGGCCCAGGTTTCTCCATTGCATGAGTGCTCCTTTCTTGGTTCCCTGTTCTCTCCCAGTAGGACTTATGGTCAGCCTATTCATGGCAACAGACTGTGTTTCATGCCAGTGGTCTCTGTTTACTCCCACTGTCATTGATCAGCTTCCCCTGGCAGCTTGTGCAGTGCCTTCCAGCACTGTACTAACTGGCATCTGGGGGCTGGTTACCATTCCGGAAATTGAAAAGTCTCTCGATGCTGATCAATGGCATTCTGTGGTTTCTTCAGCAACAGGGTTTTGCCTCAGGCCTGGGGAGGGCATTCAAGGGCTTTGACAGAATTCTGTCTTCTTTTTGAAACCTCATGGGTCACTTTGGTCAACAGCTCAGTGAGGGAAGGAACCTGTGACTGGGACCAGGGGTTGTCAGACTGATCAATTATTCACAGGCATAGACTCTCTCCCCTACTACTCATGGCTCCTCTTGCCAGTTGACGCCCAGTACTTGCACTATAGGTTACAGTATGCTCGTGAGGATTTTATAATTTTGAACCCATTTTGGTTTAGCCTCATACTTAAACCATTCCCCTCCCCCATCCCTTTCCCCTCATTCATAACCTCTCACTTCTTTCTACTAGTCTGAGTAGAGTTTACGTTTAGCCTGGTTAAGGACCACAAATGAGGGAGAATACGCGGTGTTCAATTCTCTGTTCTTTTCAGTGTTCACTTAGTAAGATCTGCTCGAAGTCAGACCATTTTTCCTAAATTTTGATATGTCATTTTTCCTTTCAGCTGAGTAGAATTCCATCATGTAAATATATCACAGTTTTGCTGTCCATTCCTCCATGGATGGGCATTTGGGTGATTCCAATTCTTGGCTATTATGAATTGAGCTGCTATAAATATAGTTGTACAAAATTTTCTGCATCGAGATGTGGCATCTGGCGGGTAGATGCCTAGTAGAGGGATAGCTGGGTCCATTTGTAGTTTTATGTCCATTCAGTCTAGGAGTCTCCACACTGCTTTCCATAATGGTTGAACGAGTTTGCAATCCCACCAGCAGTGAATGAGGGTTCCTTTTTCCTGAATCCTTGCCAGCAACTATTGTTGTTGGTTTTCTTTATGATTGCTATTCTGACTGGGGAAAGGTGGTATCTCATTTTGGTTTTGATTTGCATTTCTCTGATGCTTAAGGACGCTGAGCACTTTCTTAGATGGGACAAGGCCATTTGTGTTTCCTCCTCTGTGAATTCTCTGTGGAGATTGGTGCCCCATTTTGTGAGGGGGCTGTTTGAGATTTGATTATGTATTTTTTGTGTTCTCTGTAAGATCTGGAGAATTAGGCCTTTGTCTAAGTTATAGCCGGTAAAAATCGTCTCCCAGTGTGATGGGGTTCTATTGGCTCTGAGTATGGTTTGTTTGTCTGTACTGAAACTTTTGAGCATAATCAGGTCCCATTGGTTAAGTGATTATTGCATTTCCTGGGCTGCTAGAGTTTTGCTCATAAAATTTTTCCTTACTCCTATCTCATGTAGAGTTCCTCCTATTTGTTTCTAGGTGTCTAGTGACAGATAGGCAAATAATTTATAAAGAATTTTAAATTAGGAATTATACTGTCTTCATTCTCTAGGAAGGGAGTAATTGTTACAAACATATGATTATCAGAACACTTCTTATATGTCTAGTAAGGTGAGCAACTGATTTTAAATCTAATTTTTATTAACTTAAATTTCTGTACACCTAGTGGGTACTCATATGAACTATTCAAGTCCAGACTAATGTTTGTAACATCATAAAAACTAACTAGAGAATGTGATAATCACTCCCATTATATATATATATATATATATATATATATATATATATATATATATATATATATATATATATATATATGTTTTATGTGATAATAACAGTGGTAGGCTCTGAGAAAAAATTATGGATATTATATTTAAATTACTGAGAGTTGAAATTTGGCTGTCTAGGCTATCTAATTTCTTTTCATTAAAAAGAACAAAACAAGCATGAAACAAATTTTCATATTTTTTCTCCAAAAATATTCTGCATCCAATTGTAATTCTTATTTAAATAATATACACCTATTTAAGGGTGACATAAATTTTGAAAATTTAAATGGTAATATGTAATAGTAAATATATAATATTTTTAAACAACATTTAGGTGACTATAAATATAATATTTTTGAAAACTTAGTTTGATGAACCCTAGGGAAATTATTATTCTCACTATATATGTAAAGACATACATTTTTAAAGTATTTTTGTTCCTCTTATGCTTGTAAAAATATACTGCATACATAAAAGTAAGAAGAAACAAGCTCAGTTGTATAATTATCTTTCCATTTACAATGTTAACTTTCATTACAGCCAAGTTTCTAGTGTATGTTTAATAGAATTGGATAATTATTAGCCTCAAAAGCTGAATTTGAAGCTGGGCATGGTGGTGCACATTTTTAATCGCATCACACAGGAAGTGGGAGGAGGAGTTTAAGGCCAGCCTGTATTCCAGTTCAGCCTGAGCTAGAGTGAGATCTTACCTTAACCCCCTCCCTCAATAAATGAATTTAAATATTTATCAAACAGTACATCAATGGAGAAATGAATTTTTCTACCCTTATAATCTTTCCTTCCTAGGAAGCAGTCAATATTGCTCAGTCTCCTAAAGATACATTTTTATTGGAAACAATAATAGTTCTTTAGAGGACACATTTGGAAAGAAACTATTCCATGATCTTATCTCCTCACCTCCCTTCTTTATGCAGACACTTATCCCATTGCCCTGTGATGCCTTCTTCACCAACACAATTGCTGCTGAGCATCTTGCTGTCTGCAGCAGCTCTGGGCTTAAGTCTGCTCATTGACAGCATCCAGAAGTGCATTAGTTTTCTATTGCTTTTGTAACTAATTATCACAAGCTTAGTGGCTTAAAACACATTTGTTTTCAGTTTGAAATCCTGGTGTTTGCATGGCTGTGTTTTTGCTTCATGATTTCTTAAATTAAAAAAAAATGATTATAAGATATTATCTAGGAAGGATTTACTTCAAAACCGATTAGGTTATTTGAAATCCAATTCAGAATTGAGATCCCTGTCTTTATTGGTTGGGGTCTAGGACAGTTTCTGAACTAAGATATTACATTTTTGTTTCATAATTTTTCATGTGGTTTCCCTGTCACAGGGGGCATTATGTTCAAGTTTATCTGCTCTCTTTCTGCACCAGGACAAAGTTGTCTGCTTTTATTAACTCATGTGATTACACTGGATGTGAATGACTAGTTTACAAAAAAAAAATCTATTTTAAGGTGTGGAACTTTAATCACTCCTGCAGAGTTTTGTTGAAATGCAATTCAAAATTTCACCGAATCTGTGAATTAGGCTGTGGACATGTGAGGGACCATTTTCTGCTTACCACAAGTCATCTCATGCTCTCTCAGTTATGAAAGTAACATTTGGCCTCCTTACTAGCTCTTTAAATTACTTGATGAGATCTTTGGAGAGACAGTAGCTTCCTGTGTACTGCCCATACCTCCAACATTTTAATTCTAGTTTAATTAGAGCACATTTTCAGAGTTATATACAAAACAAAAAAGCATAAAAAATTCTATTTTCCTCAAAATGGGATTTTATATGTAATTGAAATGCGTGCAAAGCATCAAGGGATTTTAATGTTTATTTCTTTGAGTGATTTTGTTTCATTTTTAGATATAGGAAGGAGAAAAGAGCTGGTCACATAGTACAGTGGTCAAAGACGCTTGCAAAACTGCCAATCAGAATTCAACTTCCTAGTGCCAACATAAAGCTGGATGCAAAGTGGCTCCAGTGTCTGGTATTGGTTTGCAGCAGCAAGACACTCTAGTGTACCGGTGACAGTTAACTCCTTCAGGCACGTTCCATAGAACCCTTCCCCTTGAGTGGGAGGTGTTTCTAGCTTGAGTTCAGATCTAGGTACTAAAACTGATTGGTCAGGAATGTACCAACCAGCTGTCTCTCTGACTTACCTGGTAGAGGTCTTAAAAAGTCACTGAAACAAATTCCAGCCTCTTATTCCTGCACATGGTGTTTTCGGAGAAAGAGTTTTGAATCTCCAGGCCTTAGGAAGGTAAGGCCTTCCTTCACCCAGCCTATAATTTGAGGTGAGGGAAGGCTGCAGATTTTTTCCACATGAACCTTTTATCTCATGATGGGAGTCCTCTATTATCTTTCCTTCTTCTGATTGTATAGCTAAACAGCATAGATTTTGGCTAAAATGTCTCCGATGTGTTCTCTTCACACTGGTGGCTGGAGATCTCTGTAATTTCCCATTTTCCTTTAAATAGAGTCTCCCACTATAATTTTAATTCTTTAACTTCATAGACAAGAATTCAGGTACTCTTTAAATTCTGAAGTGTATTGGAATTTTGTTGTGTATTATCTAAATTCCAATCCCCAGGTCAGCATTTACACACCCATAGACACAGGTGCGCACACACACACACACACACACACACACACACACACACACACACACACACGAGAGAGAGAGAGTGAGTGAGAGAGAGAGAGAGAGAGAGAAAGAGAGAGAGAAAGAGAGAAAGATAGGTGAATAAATTTATTTATATAAAAAGAGCTTCAAAGGCCCATGATGGATGACGGATGTGGAAAAAAAAATTAGGTATTCTGTGAACTACATTATTAAAGAAGAACTGCTATACACACAAAAAAAAAATTGTGGTTGAGTAAGAGACTGTAATGGTTTGATCCAGGTGTCCCCCACAAACAAATGAATGTGTTCTGAATAATTGATCCTCAGCTGATGGCACTTTGGGTTTTACAACCTCACTGGAGCTGTATTGTCAGGGCAGCCTTATGGGGTTATAAGCCAGCTTCCCCTTGCCAGAGTTTGGCACACCTTCCTGCCGCTGTTTGCAGTGCTGTGGCAGAGGTGATGTCCAGCCCTCTGCTCATGCCATCGTTTTCCCTGCCAGAATGGAGTCTCCCCTCGAGTCTGTAAGCCAAATAAACCCATTCCTCCACAAGCCGCTTTTGTTTGGGTTCTTTCTGC